>JANHQD010001684.1:0-20500 GCA_024721195.1 Marasmius sp. AFHP31 | reverse complement strand
AACCGCACAGTCACAAAACCAGGACAAGGTTCCCATCTATCCGCACCTCCTGAACTCAAACAACGATTCAACACCATACGGACCGACCTTGTACGAACAGTCGTCTTTCTGAAAAACGGGAGGATACCACAATAAACGAGTTTAGTCGGTATTGGTTGGACAACCACTCGAAGGTGCTGGATTTTGCTGGGGGAAAACAGGGAATTATCAGGTATGAGCAGGTCCGTGGTGATATACTGAACAATGGCTGCTACTGACTCGTTTATGGCTACACGTGAATCAGGCAGAAAAAGGCCGACTGAAGAAGATGGGAGTCCCCGTACAAGTTGATTACTATGGCGTGGTGTTGTGACTCTGCATCGTTCGACTCCATGAATACTGTGCGTAGCTTTGCCCTCGTTCTATTCCTCATTCCTACTGACGATTGGGAAACGTGGGAAGGCTTTCAACACCGACTACACTCGAAAGGTCATCCCATACGAACTCAAATTCATCGATCGGGAGAAATGTATTGTCTGCCGGCTCAATATCGCCTCTATAGTAAACACCGATGAAGACCTGAACATTGCCGCTCAGATGGGTTCTGCCTCGTCAGCGTACTTGCGGCCTCCCATTAAGATCAGAAAGGATTGTCCAAGGGTCATCTTTGCCTTCAAAGCGAAGCCAGGGATAGATCTGTCGAAAGCTTGGTTGCAAGGCCACGCTGAGGTTGTTAAGTCGACGCCACTAGGAGAAGGTATGATAAAGTACGAGCAGGTGACGAGTGATAGCGCCCCATTTCTTGCTCAATGTTTACACACACTCATGCTAGCTCCACCTTGCTGCACCGATAGCAAGATCGGCCAGAACGGACTCTGCTGATGTTTCGACTCTCGAGATTCCTGGGTGGGACGGATTAGCATTGATTGACGTACCGAGATTTGACGTATGTATTTCACTGTCCTCTAAATTGCGTGCATGCGACTTATTTTCATTGTCATTAGGCTTTTCAAGACCCAAAGACCCAAAGACGCAACAAATGCTCACTGACGATGGGTGGTGGCAAGTTCCTGGGTCGCTACATATGCTCCCCTTAGACGTAGCTACTATCATCGATACGAACGTCGGTGAGCCACAGAGTCACCCACGCGTCCTCTCTAACGTTCGGTTGACAATTCCCGCGTCTTTGGCGAAGAACATGCTCAGTAATTTGTAAACAGCAAAGTCCAAGCTGTGCCCTATGCGATTTAGGGTCAAGGCAATTTCATCAGTCTGCTGTGATCAAAGATTGAACTGTTACAACGCGTCAACTCGTAGGTTCTCGTTGCTAGGATGACATTCTGTGGTTGACCTCGACGAGGCTATAGAGCGCTTTTGCCCGAAGGTTAATTATAGATCGCAGTGCCTCCTCACGGGGCTGATTTCATCCCTCGGTGGCTCGTTATCTCCAGAGTAGCAGTCCGGGTGACCTTGCCCCGGTCGCTGTCCTCTTCTATTTACGGGCAGGCAGTGAATATAAAATATTAAAGGCGGGCGCACCAGGTGACCGCGTGCGAAGTGATGGGTTATGTCGGCATACTGCCCAAGAGGCGGTATATATATGACGATCTGCTAAAGTCAACGTGAAATTGACCTTGTCAGACTCACGGTTATACGAGCAACCGAACTCGTCCGAGTCAAGCTCGTTTTGACTCCACATACCACCTCTTCGGCGGTACGCCGACCTATCAAGCGTCATTTTGCGCGTGCTGACCATGGCACCCCATTGAAAATTAGCTGTGGATCCTTTGTTTGATACGATCCACTGCACCGACCGATTCGATGTATAGTCTCAGTGCAAGGCGGCTACACCCGCTTGAGTTGTTCTCGTTGTGCCTCGGAGCCCTCGATACACATTTTATAGCGTGGGAACGAGCTATATGGGTAGGCTATATGGCGATGATGCGGGGGAAAAGACTAAACATCGAGGTAATAGGGATTATAAGGGCCGGATCCATATAGGACCGTGGATCCGGCCATTTGTCTGTCCGGATGACCCCTTACACTCATTGTGTACCAACAATCGGATGCCACAGGCCACATACTGTAGCACTGTTGTGACGGAGTGATCACGTAGCACTTACAGTGAATTTTCACAGTCTTTAGTCACGCGAATAAGATGCTAAGATTGATATCAAAGCTAAAGAGAAATATGTTACGTCTGAGGGGATTATTATACTCTATAGGTAGATTGTCCAAGTCATGTATATGTAAGTTTTATATAAGTATCTACAGTCAGAATACAGTCAAAGGCCAGCAATATGAGTTATTAATATCAGTCGAGAAGCCTATATGACAGTCTATGAATACACGAGAGATGAGTAATGAGTCCACTTTTGAGTCGCGTCTCGATCACGACTGCGCGTCACCTAGTAGGCGCTTACCGTGGGATCTGGTCACGCCCATTACACATATCTTCATATAAGGCTAGAGCGATTCAACCTCTGTTTCTTCCCTTGTTCTTTCCTCCCCATCCATACTACCTACTACTGCTACTCCTCTCCCTTGCCAACTCTTATGACTCAGCGCGCCACTCCCACAAAAGCCCAGAACGAATCGAGATGGGCGACTACTTTGGACATCACCCAAACCGTCTTCACTACCGTCAAGGAGATATCAGACGTCATTCCAACAGTTCCTTTCCTCAAAGAAGCCGCCGGGTTGGCTTGTGGTCTCCTGGCAGTTATCGACGTAAGTGGCACTTTTCGCCCATTGTTTGGCATATACTCAACGGATTTTTGGCGCTCAGGGCATGAAACAGAATATAGACGGCTTCAAAGAGCTTGCTGGTCGGGCATTCGAAGTGATATACGTTGTTCACAGCTCCATTTCGGAGCACAAAGATTGGTCCGACTCTATGAAGAGAAACCTCAAACATCTAATGGAGTACGCACCGATCATTCTCTCTTTTACGAAGAGATACTGACCAACCCTACTAGAACGTTAAAGAACATCATGGGATTCGCAGAGTCCAAGGTCAAGAAGGGTGTCTTCTCACGAATCTGCCATCTCAACGGCGATAAGGGCGAGATTGTGAGGTTCGAACAGCGCTTAGATCAAGCTCTCGATCTCTTCAACGTATGTTAGATTCTCTCACTAGTGTGAGCTTCTTGACGCCTAATAACGTTCTCCGGATGTTTCTAGGTGGTAGTGAGCATCGAAACTTATGCGAACCTAAGGAAAATCCAGCGCGACTTGCTGGTTGGTTCCCAGGCAACCAATCCGGAACTAGACTTAGAAGGCACATCAAACCAGTTCCCTTCTCCTACCCCCGAGTCCGACATTCCAGGTACCCAGCCCACCAATCCCTTTCGTCGTTCCGATCATCTGTTCATGAGGCAGAATCAAAATAGTTTACTCCCTCCTTCGCCAAAAATCAGTATGTTCGATGGCGCCAGCGGAATTCAAATAGGTGGATCAGTCTCAGTCAGCAACGTATCTGGGAATCAAACCAACTATTCGAACTCGACAAACTCGATTCCTCACTCGATGAACTCGTTTAACACGACTCAGAAAAATGTCGTGAACTCTGGGAACTTCCAGAGTCAGATCTCCTCTCCGAGTTGGCAATTTGGTACTAGTGGATGGCCACCTTCGCTAACGCATCTGCATCAATCACCGTGGGGCAGACCATTCTCACCAGCGCACCAGCCACATAGCTGGCAATCGAACTTCTACTACCCTTCATGATTCATGAACGATATGACTCGTCATCGAGTAGCATGACCGTTCAGACTCTAGGTCCTTAACTATCTACAATAAAAAGCTTGAATTGTAGTCCTTGCCCGTAAAATATGCTCCTGTTGAACGTTTTAGTACCTATTCCGTCTCAAATATGAGTTTCGATATGGCAGTGCTCGCCGGCAACTAACGTTTTGTTTAATCTCCGCCATTTGGGTCAAAATCTTTGGCGTCAGTTCGCTATAGCCTCTTGCTCTAACGGGTTCACTATCACCTTCGCGATTTATTCAATCCAACCCTTAGTTCACTTTCATCCCCGCAAAAGCATCCACCGTCTGGACGGAATGGCGGGATTTCAGGTTCCTCATAGCCTCGCGCTTCGGCTAGGGTCAAGACTTGACTCAAAATTCACATACATGAAAGTTGTAGCCTATCTTGCGCTCCGCTCTTACTCTCCTGCATCCATGTTTGATTCGGTCTCGCTACCTACGACGATTGGGTCGTCACTACTGGGGGCGCTTCTCTGCTGTGTATACCCGTCATTTACTCTCCCAATCAACTTCTGATTGCTTGTAGTCTACCCAGGATACCCTGCGTCCATATCACAAGCTGTACCGAAGGTTTCGGGGTTCACTAGGATCGGTTTTGACCTCGTTTACCAGAAATGTCGAGCGGTGTGTACTTCAAGGAAGAGATAGCGTTTGGCGTTCAGGGTAGTGGTGATTTTGTGAAAGTTTGGTGACTGTGGGCGGATCCCCGGGCCTAATGGGCCAACCGGCTGATTGAAACTAGCTGCCAACTGCACGATGCCTCCCAGACCGGGACCATCATGATCAAGCCAGCTGCCGTCGCCTGTGAAAGTCACAGTGTTCTACTGCTACTGATTTCTCCATTCCAGTTATAATTTCATGATATAGAGCGCTTATGCTCGAATATTGATTTTAGACCGCAGTGCCTCCTCCGCTCGGGGCTGACTTCATCCCTCGGTGGCTCGATGTCTCTGAGGTAGCGGTCTGTGCGACTTTGGTGCGGTCACTGTCTTCTTCTATTCACGGGCAGCCGGGAGTGATGTCAAAGCTTGAATCGCGCGCTTCAGGTGATCCCGTGCAAAGCGATGGCGGGTATGTCGGCGTACCGCCCGAAAGGCAGTATGTATAGTGATCTGTTGAAATCAACGTGATTTTGATCCCGTCAGACCCATGGTGATACGTAGCAACCAAAATTAACGAAGCCTAGCTCGTTTTGACGTCACATAGGCAGTACATTGACCTATCGGAAGTCATTTTGCGCCTGCTAACAATGACGCGGCATTGAAGATTAGCCGTGGGTCCTTTGTTTGAAACGATTTACTGCACCGACCGATTCGATGTATAGTCTCATTGTGTACAAAACAAACGAATTTCACAGGCCACATATGTTCTTCACATAAAACTGGAGTGATTTAACCTCTGTTTCTTCCCTTTTCTTTCCTCCCCATCAATACTACCTACTACTGCTACTCCTCTCTTTTTTCACCCGTTATGACTCGACGTACCAATCCCTCCGAAAACAAATCGAGATGGGCAACTACTTTGGACATCACCCAAACCGTCTTCACTACCGTCAAGGAGATATCAGACGTCATTCCAACAGTTCCTTTCCTCAAAGAAGCCGCCGGGTTGGCTTGTGGTCTCCTGGCAGTTATCGACGTAAGTGGCACTTTTCGCCCATTGTTTGGCATATACTCAACGGATTTTTGGCGCTCAGGGCATGAAACAGAATATAGACGGCTTCAAAGAGCTTGCTGGTCGGGCATTCGAAGTGATATACGTTGTTCACAGCTCCATTTCGGAGCACAAAGATTGGTCCGACTCTATGAAGAGAAACCTCAAACATCTAATGGAGTACGCACCGATCATTCTCTCCTTGAGGAAGAGATACTGACCAAACCTACTAGAACGTTGAAGGAAATCAGGAGGTTCGCAGAGTCGAAGATCAAGAAGGGTGTCTTCTCACGAATTTGCCATCTCAACGGCGATAAGGGCGAGATTGTGAGGTTCGAACAGCGCTTAGACCAAGCTCTCGATCTCTTCAACGTATGCTGAATTCTCTCACTAGTGTGAACTTCGTTGGCGGCTAATAACGGTCCCCGTATGCTCCTAGGTGCTAGTAAGCATCGAAACTTATGCGAACCTAAGGAAAATCCAGCGCGACTTGCTGGTTGTTTCCCAGGCAACCGATCCGGAACTGGACGCAGAGGGCACAGCGGACCAGTTCCCTTTTCCCACCTCCGAGTTCGACATTCCAGAACTTCAACACACCAATCCCTTTCGTCGTTCTGACTATCTGTTCATGAGGCGGAATCAGAACGATTCATCCCCTCCTCCGCCAAAGATCAGTATGTTCGATGGCGCCAGTGGAATCCATATAGTTGGATCGGTCTCAGTCAGCAATGTATCTGGGAATCAAACCAACTATTCAAACTCGACCAATTCAAGCTCTTACACGACAAACTCGTACAACACGACTCAGAAAAATGTCGTGAACTCTGGGAACTTCCAAAGTCAGGTCTCTTCGCCGAGTTGGCAATCTGGTACTAGTGGATGGCCATCTTCGCCAGCGCATCTATATCGATCACCATGGGGCAGAGCATTCTCACCAGTGCACCGGCCGCATAGCTGACAACCGAATCTTCACTATCCCTCACGATTCATGATCAATGAACGATATGAATCCTCATCGAGTGGCATGACCGTCCAGACTCCAGGTCCTCGAATATCTATATCAGCTTTGAATTCAAGGGAAAGCTCAATCATTGTAAGCCTCACCTGAAGATACGCCTCTGGAATGTTTTGGTACCTATTCCGTCTCATATGGGAGTTTTGATATGGTGTACTCGCCGGCAACTACCGTTTTGTTCAATCTCCGCCATTGGGTAAAATCTCTGGCGCCAGTCTGCTATAGCCTCGGGTTCTTATGTAAAAGTTCACGATCACGTTCACGATTTATTCAATCCAACCCTGAGTTCACTTTCATCTCGAAAAAGCATCCCCCGTCTGGATGGAATTCCAGGGTTCCTAATCGCCTCGCGCTTCGGCCACCGAGTCAAGACTTGACTTGAAATTCGCCTACATCAAAAAACCTATAGCCTATCTTGTGCTCTGCTCTTACTCTTCTATATACATGATCAATTGAGTTTCGCTGCCTTCGACTATTGGGTCGCCGCTACTGGGGGCGCTTCTCTCCAATGTGTATATTCGCAATTTACTTTTCTGATCGATTTCTGATTGCTTGCAGTCTACCCAGGACGTCGAGCGTCCATATCGCAAGCTATATCGAAGTTTTCGGAGTCTAGTAGGATTGGTTTTGATCTCTTACACCCAATATATCGAATGGTGTCTACTTCAAGGGGTAGAGATGGCGTTTAGCGTTTATGGTAGTGGCGATTTTGTGAAAGCTTGGTGACTGTGGTCGTATTCCCGGGCCTGAGGCCTGATGGGCCGGTGGCTGAGAATCAGATTCTGACTCTCACGAGTCTAGAGTCATCCGTGAGCATAGAGACGCGGTGTCCGCTCGAGTTGTAGTCTGTTGCATGATTGGGAAGAATGATACAATGCTTTCAAGTAGGACAAGAACTCAAAGCCGCATCTGGAATCCGGAACTTGGTCTCGACGGAACTCCCATGGTCTGCTCCTCCTGCCCCACTGCATGAAATCTTGTAAGCAAAGAATACAGAAACCAGAGAACCAAGACCCTTGACCATTCGCAGGTGATGGGCTGGAAAACCGCGCAAGAACCTCTACTTACGACAGGCCCCAGAGGGATACCACAGATTCCTGCATACATCTTCAGGCTCGGTTTGTTGGCTTGGACTGTTCAACCGGCTGACATTTTTAGCCTGATTCGCAGCTCACCCCGTTAAAACAGATCAAAACTCGCCGTATTGACCAACATTCCGCTCGTCAGGTAATACCTTCAGGCCTCTTCAGGCCCAATCCAACGAGTTGTTAGGTTCCTTCAGAGACCGGATTACCCGCCGTGACGCACAGGGACTCTGGCTTCCGTGACTCCATGAAAGAGGTATGATACAAGTAAACACCTCTAAGTCTTAGTTCCCGAGGGTTTTGGTCAACTTTCCGGAAGCCGACGTTCAGAACATGTAACGTTCACCGATTCAACAAGTGGTCGGTACCTAGGCGCACTATGTAGGCAAAGAAACGTCGACTGTCTGGATATAGCCACCTGTCAGTCTGTTGATGATAAGAGTTCTCAAGGAAATGTGACTCGTGGTATAAGGGTACCCAGCAAAAGAATTGCTCGAGTGATTGCCTGACCACCTCCGCTGCAGAGAATTGCCGCACATAGTAAGAAAGGTAGGAGCTGATAGGTGCTAAATTTCTTCGAGCTATTGATACAAGAGGCCAAAGCCAAGCTATGACAGTCGTTCAAGAGGCTTAAAGTCGTCTCATATTGCTAGATTGACGGTAGTAGTGCTTCCAATGGGCGATGTGAAGTTGAGCGCCAGCAGTGAGCAGATGAATCCATTCACCTCAACTCAGACGACGATAAACACCTTACGAACCGACCGATTACGAACAGTAGCCTCTCTGAAGAAGCGCGAAAATATCACTACAGAAGAATTCAGTCGGTATTGGTTCGGCAACCACTCGAAGGTGCTCCTGGATTTTGCTCTAGGGAAGAAGGGGATTATCAAGTACGAACCGGGCTGTGATGATATATATCGGATGTCGGTCGATACTGACTTGGTCGTAGCTACACGTTAATCAGGCAGAAAAACATCGATTGATGAAGATCGGGGTCCCTGTGCTTGACTACGATGGCGTCGTGCTGTTTGACTGCGAATCGTTCGCCGCAATGAATACTGTGCGTAGCTTTGTCCTCATCCCATGTCCTATCTTTATTGACAATTGAGTTCCGTGATTAGGCCTTCACTACCGACAATTACACTCGCAAAGTTGTCCCGGACGAATTCAATTTCATCGATCGAGAGAAATGTATCGTCTGCCGGGTCAACATCGGCTCCATAGTAGACACCAATGAAGACTTGAACCTTGCCGCTCAGATGGGTTCTGCCTGGTCTGCGACCTCCTACTGAACTCAGAAAGGATTGTTCGAGGATCATCTTTGCCTTTAACGCGAAGCCAGGTATAGATCTATCTAAAACATGGTTGCAAGACCACGCTGAGGTTGTCAAGTCGACACCCCTAGGAGAAAATAGAATAAAGTAGAGCAGGTGACGAATGGTAGCGTCCCATTTCTTGCTCACACGGCGGGCAAGAAGCGCCTCGGTTGAGTCTCATCCGAGATGCCCTCGGTTGAGGTCAACTTGAGTGCAACTTGAGTCCTCATGTCGAACGATCGGCGGAGTTTTAAATACACCTGGGGACTCAATAGAATCTGTGAGCCCAACCTGAGAATTGCTAGTCACATCCGTCTCTGATAATCTACCCAGGATACGCCATAGACGTGGGCGTGGAACTCAGAATCTTGACTATCAAAGGGCCCCCGCCGAAAAAATCCAACCTTTTTGGGATCCGATAATTGAATTACGGGCATGGCATGAGGACCGAAACAAAACATGAGCTCCAGTTTTGTGTGGCTACAGCCCTATTATATTTTCTGTAGGTTCAAAACTCCGCCAATCGAACACGTGGAGGCCTCGAGGCCATTTCTCAAGTTGACCTCAACCGAGGTCATCTCGGATGAGACTCAACCGAGGCGCTTCTTGCCCGCCGTGTCAATGTTTACACACACCCATACTAGCTCCACCTTGCTGCACCGATGGCAAGATCGGCCCGAACGGACTCCTCTAAGGACTCGACTGTCGAGATTCCTGAGTGGGACGAATTAGCATTGATTGACGTACCGAGATTTGACGTATGCATTCTACTGTCTACTAGACTGCATGCATGTAACCTATTTTTATTGTCATTTGGTTCCCAAGACCCAAAGACGCAATAAGTGCTTGCTGAAGGCGAGTGATGGCAAGTTCCTATGTCAGTGCACAGGACATAGCTACTATCATCTACTATACGGACGTCTGTAAGCCACAGAGCCTGAGAGCCTGAGAGCCACCTACTCATCCCCCCTCTAACATTCGGTTGACAATTCTCGCGTCGTTGGCGAAGAATATGCTTAGTGGATTATAAACTGGAAAGTCCAAGCTGTACCCCATACGATTTGGGGACGAAGGCAATTTTATCGGTTCTACTGTAATCAAGAATTGAACTACCACAGGGCATCAACTTGTAGGTGCTCGTTGCTAGGGTGACATCCTTTGGTCGGCCTGGACGGGGCAATAAAGCGCTTATGCTCGAAAGTCGATTTCGACCCCAGCCCCTCCTTCGCTCGTCGCTCACTTTATCCCTCGGTGGCTCGATGTCTCCGGGGTAGCAATCCAGGGAACCTTGCTGCAGTCACTGTCTTCTTCTATTCACGGGAAGGGAGTGATGTCAAAGCTTGAACCGCGCTTCAGGTGATCCCGTGCAAAGCGATGATGAGTATGTCACCGTGCCGCCCGAAAGGCAGTACGTATGGTAATCTGCTAGAATCAACGCGACCTTGACCTCTAGAAAAGGTGTGTAGAACTCCAGGGTCAGGGTCAGATTCGGCGTGATGTCAAGTTTCCCAGGGCCCCAGGCTGCCATTTCCCATGCTCTTTCCTTGACGAACTCACTTTCAGATGCATCGGGTTCGAGATGGTTCTCCTTGTCTGACTTTCCGATGCTCCTAAAGTCAAATCGATGAATCCATTCTTAAAACCGCCGTCAAAACAACAGGTAGCTCAATTCAAAAAGTTACTGTATTTGGTATCTGACGACGACAAACCGTTACCGCTTGTAGCTCAACGAACCGGCTCCATTTCCTAACAAAGCTCAGTAATACCTTGTGAGGTTGTTTTCGTTGGCTCCGATGGGTACAGCTGCGCCTTTGGACACACATTTGCTAGGATCACCGCAACTCTGAGCGCTGTCCCGAACTGACTGAGCAAGCGCTCCTAAACAAGGCATACGCGACGAATATGAGCGTTCAGCTTTCGGTTCTTAAACCACCGCGAATCTCGCCACTTCTCCACCTCTTATACCTCTTATGATTAAACGTGTCACTTCCTCACAAGCCCAGAACAACTCGAGATGGGCTGCTACTTTGGACATCACTCAAACCGTCTTCACTACCGTCAAGGAGATATCGGACGTCATTCCAACCGTACCTTTTCTCAAAGAGGCCGCCGGGTTGGCTTGTGGTCTCCTGACAGTTATCGACGTAAGTGGCACTTCCCGCCCATTATTTGGCGTATACTCAGTGGATATTGGCGCACAGGGCATGAAACAGAATATAAACGGCTTCAAAGAGCTTGCTGGTCGGGCATTCGAAGTAATATACGTTGTTAACAACTTGATATCGGAGCACCGAGATTGGTCTGACTCCATGGAGAGAAACCTCAAACATCTAATGGAGTACGCGCTGATTGTTCTCTCTTTTACGAAGGGATACTAACCAACCCTACTAGAACGTTGAAGGACATCAGAGCATTCGCGGAGTCCAAGGTTAAGAAAGGTGTCTTTTCACGTATCTGCCACCTCAATGGCGATAAGGGCGAGATTATGAGGTTCGAACAGCGCTTAGACCAAGCTCTCAATCTCTTCAATGTACGTTGAATTCTCTCACTAGTGTGAGCTTCTTGACGCCTAATAACGTTCTCCGTATGTTTCTAGGTGGTAGCGAGCATCGAAACCTATGCAAGTCTAAGGAAAATTCAGCGCGACTTGCTGGTTGGTTCCCAGGCAACCGATCCGGAACTAGACGTAGAAGGCACATCAGACCAGTTCCCTTCCTCTACCTCCGAGTCCGACACACCAGAAACCCAGCCCACCAATCCCTTTCGTCGTTCTGAATATCTGTTCATGAGGCAGAATCAAAACGATTTACCCCCTCCTCCGCCAAAGATCAGTATGTTCGATGGCGCCAGCGGAGTTCAAATAGTTGGATCGGTCTCAGTCAGCAATGTATCTGGGAATCAAACCAACTATTCAAACTCGACCAATTCAAGCTCTCACATGACAAACTCGTTCAACACGACTCAGAATAATGTCGTGAACTCTGGGAACTTCCAGAGTCAGGTCCCTTCGCCGACTTGGCAATCTGGTACTAGTGGATGGCCATCTTCGCCAGCGCATCGGTATCAATCACCATGGGGCAGAGCATTCTCACCAGTGCACCGGCCGCATAGCTGACAACCGAATCTTCACTATCCCTCACGATTCATGATCAATGAACGATATGAATCCTCATCGGGTGGCATTACCGTCCAGATTCCAGGTCCTCGAACATATATATCAGTTTTGAATCCAGGGGAAAGCTTAATATTTGTGGGCTTCGCCTGACGATACGCTTCTGGAACGTTTTAGTACCTTTCCCGTCTCATATGGGAGTTTTGATGTGGCAGTACTCGCCGGCAACTACCGTTTTGTTCAATCTCCGCCATTAGGTCAAAATCTCTGGCGTCAGTCTGCTATAGCCTCTTGTTCCTATGTAAAAGTTCACGATCACGTTCACGATTTATTCAATCCAATTCTTAGTTCACTTTCATCTCCAAAAAGCATCCCCCGTCTGGATGGAATGATGGAATTCCAGGCCTAAATAGCCTCACGCTTCGGCCACCGAGTCGAGACCTAACTTGAAATTCGCATACATGAAAAAAGCTATTGCCTATCTTGTGTTCTGCTCTTACTCTTCTGCATCCATGATCGATTGAGTTTCGCTACCTACGACTGTCAAGTCGCCGCCACTTGGGGCGCTTCCCTCTGTGGCCCATAGGTCGTGGTCTCGTGACGCTGAAAGCCAGTTCAATTGCGAGTTTTTGTGGTAGAATGATCTCGAGTCCTAAGAGCACAAACTCCAAAACCCAGTTCTCTTGTTTCTGACTCTGAAGTCGCTTAGAACGGCTAGCCTGAAGTGTTGAATAGGTTCGAGGGGGGAAGTTGTGGCCTCAAGGCTGGGAAAATGCATATGACGTCGACAGGCGCTATACAACACTGCCTTCGGTTCAGCCTCGGTACCTGACTAGGACTCACCTTGTCTCCTGAACCATCATGACCATCGAAACCCTACCTCCCGAGATCATCCTACAGATCTTACAACAGGCCTCTGAGCTCGACACTTCCTCATCGAATTCCCCCCACACATTCCCTTCTGCCGCCTGCACACCCCAATCTGCCATCTTCACACATCTACGGGTATGCCAGCGTTGGCGTACCATCATCCTTGATTCACCCGGACTATTCAGTCAAATTCTCATTTCCATCTTCATAAGCTCCTCCCGACAGACGGTTGCCATAAAGAGATACACCGATTTCTGGTTGGAAAAGTCGAAAGAGTGTCCGTTGGACAATACGATTCAACTTTCCGGTTATGAAATTGACGTGAAGGCGTTCCAAGATATCCTACACAACTCTATCAGACCGAGTCTTTGGAGGTTGAGAGCGTTTAGGGTGGTATTCTGGGAGAAAGAAGAACCGCATAGCTTGGTTTCGTTATTCTACCCTCTCCTCACTAAACAGTTGGATGCACCGTTGTTGGAAGAATTGAGTATCCAATACCATGACGGGATGGGCAGGCATCTAATCTCTCTGACGCCCGTTCCATCACATCCCAATTCCTTGTTCAGCTCTCCCCCACCCAAACTACGAACCGTTATGGCTTGGGGTATAGACCTGCCTGCACCGTTTACGAAAACCCTCACTCATCTCGACCTATTTCACGTTAATCTCGAATCATCGGGATTCAGAAAGCTTGTCGACGAATGTCCAGATCTAGAGGTTATAGCGTTGAGGGCGATACGTATACCGATTACGCCTTCCATGGCCGACGACGAATCCACCGAACCCATTTATATGCCCCGTTTAAAGACGTTGACGCTCGAATTCGGACAGAAGATGCAACACACTCTAACGGATAATGCGAAACGCGTTCTCGCATACGTCGTCGCACCAAATCTCCAAGTCCTCGAGGTATCGACGGGTGGGATACCAATTTGGTTAGGGAATATACTCCCCGATCCGACGCAACTCGGAAGGTTGAAGAGGTTGAGAATGGATGGTGTTGTGAGGGACGCAGAGAATCTATCTACGGGGAGGGTTGTTGATAATTCGAGATGGTTTCGTGAGTTACCCGGGGGGATACCACTTGAGGAGGTGGAGATGGTTCATTCGGTTGGGGAGGTGCTTGGGATCAAGTTGACACGAAGCGACGTGCAGCCGCAGCCGATGTCGAATGGGGACGACCTAGACCTCTTTGCACCGGCGCAAGTTCCGGTTCCACCGCTCCCGCCGTGTTCAAGGGATCTTTTGGGACAGAGGAGTTATGAGTCATTCGTACTTTCATCATTATCTCCCTCATCCTCGGTCACGCCCTCAACCCCATTTGCGAACCTCCGAGCTATAGCAATTGACACGACTCGGGCAGACGAGATGTTGTGGTTCTGTCGTTTGTTAGCCGCTCGGCCAAGTATTCGGGTTGCAACGTTATCGGAGTCGGCGTTGGGGAGTTTACGGTCGAGTTTATTCCTTTGGAAGGATGCAGGGGAAGATGGTGACGTGAGAATTAGATTGAGGAGATCCAGTTTTATTGCGTATCTGTCGGGATTCGAGGAGGGAGATCCAGAAGGAATGAATGTGGTTGAGTGGGTGAAAGGAATGGTGGGTGAGCTGTGGGTCGCGAGGCGGGGAGTGAGGGTAAGGGTTTAATGAATGCTTTTTTACTTGCTCTCCTGTTGATGATTAATGTCTGAGCTGTCTGAGCTCACGGCCAATTGCAATATCAGTTTCCCCGCAGACATGCTTAGAGGCCGAAACCTAATTCCCAAAAACAATATTTGGGCTGACGTAAACTTAAAAGACCGGGTTCGAGAAATGCTTTCGTTGCGGCTTTATGTATCGCTCGATGGTATCGATCGTCGAAGGGCTTCAAACGCCGGATGTGGGCACCCTCTTACCTTGTGTGAGTAAACAGTTAATGACACACAAGTGCACATGCAATCGTAACCGTAATATCCGGATCGTGCTACCCATCAACGAATCTCGCTAGACCTTAGCCCCCGACTTATGGTGGCACAGGCGGGAACGCTCAATGCGTAGTGGAGTCACTTCCCGTCTAGTCTCTGTATTGAACCCAAAGTTGTTTAAAGCTGCTGCGATCTCTCTCGGTTCAATGTTCGTCGCTACGTATATATGTATTTTGAGTGTCGATCTTAATTGGTCAGCTCGCCTCCATCTTCGCTGCGCTGTGCCAAAAGCGGGAAAGATGCGCCATGCACTTGGGTTGGATGGAGTTGTTTTGGCAAAGGGGGCGGGCTACTTAACACCACCAGAATGTGCCACAACACGGACGTCGTTGGCCGTTCTGACCTTCAAAGTAGTTTCGTTGTTCCGTTTCGTGACTTGGGATACACTGTCCGAGCCGATAGGAATAAGGTAGTTTAGTATCGTCCACTGAGCATTGGCTAGCCTTCGTGGCGTGTTGAGTTCTGCCTAGAGAAAACTGAAAAGTAGCGACAGGCAGTAAGAAACATTTGACATTCAAGATAAATGCAAGACGGTTGGCGCGAGTCCAGCCACCATCAAGCCACAATCTACTCACAAGCGATGATTTGCCAAAACATGCTCCCGGCCTGTATAGAACAAGATTCTCGATAGCAGGATGGCATCCCGCTGGTGCCCCTATCATCGTTATCAGCGCAAATGTTCGGTCCCGGGTGCGTAGTATCAATTGTAGCAGCCCGCGATGATGGACAGAAAGGAGTTTAAAAGAATCGACATATATGAGTTAAACGATAGGCACAGTTGCCCGTCTTTCTCTGCTACCAACCTCCCATCTTGATCCTCGCACTCCACGTTTTCTCAAGATGGAGAGTCCGTGTCCCACGAGTGTGGCACAGGCGTTGAAAGACGTTTCCGATCAACTCAGTGGCTACGGAAGTGATCTTATCATGTCATTTGCTGAGATCTTGACGACTGGGATTATTTACGGTGAGCTTTCACTGCCGTAGCCGGTCAGTTTGGACACTTTCAACTGATTAATATTCGCTTTTTCAGGTGTTCACATGGTGCTCACTATTGCGGCCGTTACCATTCTATGGCGGTAAGTATTTATTGCGACCCTCCTATGCAGTTCAAGTCCTTGCTGACCTTATAACAAGTCGAAAAGGTGGTGTAAAGAGGGCTAAGGCGACTCTTTGTGTATCCGTGGTTGTTTTATTCCTTCTAGCAACTGTGGACCTCTGCTGTACAATGGTGTACACTATCGCAGGCGTCCAGAGTCTTCTTATCGACAATTCCAACATACCCATCGAAACCAAAGACCTTGTATACCAAAGTAAATACCGTGCATTGTTGAACATACATTCTCTCTTGTTCCCAGTGGCAGTAAGTCCTCTTTACTTTTGCTGAAGTAAAGTATGGCTCACACATCTGTCACTGATAACAGTTTGTCATTGGTGACGCTATTGTCATCTGGCGAGCTTGTGCACTGTCTGGTGGGAAGAAAACAATTGTATTCTCACTGGTGGCATTGCAGCTTGTTCTGACGGGTCAGTATTTCAGAGAGATTGTGCATGAATTTTGTTTTGTATTGTTGACAGCAAGCAACAGGTACAGCCTTTGGTTGGATTGGATGTTTTGTTGATAATGGCATGCCCTTTGTTATCTTTGGGAAATCTTGACCAGCACTTGTTACAACATATGTTCTTTCTGTTGTAACAAATGTTGCAGGAACTGCTGTCATTGGTTATACAAGCTGGTATTTCTTTACTGCCATTATATTATATTTCAATGATCATTGACCAGTTCTGAATATCTGTAGGTCTCAGCGAAAGGCTGTACGAGCATATCTTGAGTCACCTCATCAACTAGCCAGAGCAGAAAGAGTTGCTATCTTGATTATGGAGTCTGGTCTCTTCTACACCTTCCTTCTGGCAAGTTCCCCAGAATTCTCAATGCAATAGGTTTATTTATTCACTTCCTGATGTTAATAGATCATTCAACTCTTCTTTGAGGCTGTACCAAACTTGGATCCAGGCTGGGGTTATGAGGTGGCTGTGGATATTCTTTACAAGGTTTCAACACCACTAGTGGTATGTGTATTCTCATGCAATAGGAAAAGCTCAAAACACTCAATGTCCTTAACAGGGGATGTATCCTACAGCACTCATTATCCTCATCTCTTTGGAACGGTCATTATGGGATATGAATGGTGTCCCATCTACACACATTAGTAGCACCTTTGTAGAGTCACCTCACCCAGATCCAGGTCAGGTGAATATTGAGGGATCCAGTACCCAATCCTTTTACCAAGACCATTCTATGCCCAGAAATAGGTGTGTGAATGCTGCATATTTTGCTTCCTTGAAGGATCTTTTCTGACTATCAACTGACTCTTAGGACCCTACCAGTCCTGTTAATTGCAAGAAAGAGTGATGAGTATGAACATGGGACCACATTGCAGAGTCAGTAGACTCTTTCAGAGGAAAGATATCACATTGAGTCTTCCCCCCTCTCTCTTTTTTTTTGCACAATCTCTTTCTACCTGTATATATACAAGTTCCGGAAATGTTTCTTGCTTTCTTTTTCTGTTGTTTGGAATGTAGAGCATAATGTGGACCCACTTATATTCGTTCCAGTGTGTGGACATCTTATCTACTATCTTTGTTTCTCCTATCCCAAGACTCAAGCCCTCCCTTACCAAGCACTTGACAGTTGGCGCTGAGTCCCGAACCGGCATTGGTGATTGAGCTTTGAAGTTTACTGTTAGACAGTTTGACCCCCAGTCTTAAATGTTAATTCATCAGTTTGATAAAAGTCATGTAGTCTTAGTCTTAGAGATTTAATGAAACTGCTCATTCAATGGTCGCTAGTACTACACAAACAGTTTTCCCAAAGCAGGTATGTCGGGCCGACTAGACCTTCTCGTTTGGGCTGGCAAAAAAGACGAAAAACCTCTTTCCTCACGACCGTAAAATCTGTTCATACCTTCATGGGCTGTTGACTTAGAACGAGAGGTATAAACAGGCAAATGGGACCGTACTGAAGTCAAGGTATTATGTTGTCTTTGTATGCGTTTATGATTGCTAACTAGCAGCAAGTGGTCTTGATATTCGATCAGCATATTCATATCCTTGAGGGGAGGACATCGGATATATCTACTATCGAGATATTTATTTTGTTCGTGCACACGCTATAGTCGTTCTTGTCCAAGTCCAAGTCCATCTTCACCGGTGAACTTAGACAATGTTTACATTAATAGTATTCTAGTTCATGAAAGGACTAAGTGACGCCCAATCGCAGACAAAACAGATCCATTAGCCCAATTCCCGATCCTCAAATAAAACACAACCACTCACCCTAATCAAACTGAACCACGTCAACGAAATTTGCGCATCCTCCGGGATCTTTACCGAAGTTCCCATGCGGTGGCAGGAACCGCGCTCCCACAAATTGAGGGTCATACGGCCCCTTGTAGAGGATAGAGACTCCGACAGTGGACTGGGAGCACTTGGTGGGCGTCGTCGAGGCTGCTGGCGAAACCAAGGACGATGCCGACTTCTTCGGTGCTAGATTGGAAGTTCTATAGAAGAGAGTCCGTTTATTTGACGCTATCGAGAAGAATATAGAGGTTGGGGGAAGGGACTTACGAGACGAGCGACCATGACCAACAAATTACTTCCGACTTGAACGTTAGTTCCGTTTGTGGGAAAATTGATCATGGCTCATTGAGCGACGGCTGTAGATGCAGCAGCGACAGTGAGAAGAGCAGAAGCAGAGAATTTCATGTCGGAGAGAGGGGAAACTGAGGAATGAAGAAAGAATCCCAAGACCTATATATAACGCAATGTTTAACGCAGCGGCTGTCGAACCCTGAAGACCGAGGTGTGGGCACTGGTTATGGGAATTCGATGATCTAACGTTTTCGGATTAAAGCGATTGGATGGCAGCATTGAACGGAGGTGCCAATACAACTCCCACGGTTTACTCCACCAAAAGAAATCATCTGAGCGAAGAACACAGGAACCAAAGATTCAAGAACGTTGACCGTGCTGAGGAAAAAGCACCCTTACTATTCGCTGCGAAAGAACGAGCTTGCACTTACGACAGACACCCCGGCGACAGCACGAATACAACAGGTAGCATGCATATCCCGCCGGCATGTTTCGTTAGCTTGAACTATACAGCCACCCAAGGTTCTTGGCCTGAGTTCCAAGTCCGGACACTCTCAACCCGCTGTGGTGAGTCGGCCATGATGTGCACTGTGGACGCTTTCTGTTGATGAGGCTCAGGTACGCGATACAAACAAAGTGCTTGGTATTGAGTACCAGCAAATGCCCTCGAGTCGTACCCCATTGCCCAAGTCGTCAAGACGATCACCATTCAATAGGTCAAAAGCCGATGTGTACGCATTCTGTTGATCTTTGTGCCCTCTGCTCGTATTGACACCAGTTCTCGGTGGCCTAGTTACTGAAGGTAATCGGCGAATGGACGCAAAGCCTAGATTCATGAGGGGGGATCATATACGTGAACTCATGACCCGAATCCCTGACCTACCGCGTTCTGAAGCCGTGACTGTTGAAAAACGTGGACATAAAGTTCATTGACGAGAGATCACAGAAGTACGATGCTGCAGCTCTTGTATGTCGATGGCTGACGAGAGTTCCTGAAGAAAACTCGCGGTAGACACTTCGGAATTAATCGAGCGGTTGAAAACTATTGATCCAGTACTGTATTGAAGTGGAATCACCGTACATTTTGGGATGGTAGGCCTTAGAAGTTGATTAACGTTGAAGCTGTCGACGACTCTAAGAACTGCAGTCGCTGAAAAAGATCCCAGAAGTTGAAATCGCATAGAATCAAAACCTGACCGGCCGAGGACGTCTTTGAAGGAGAATTGTGACCGTGGAGTGACTCGAGCTCCTGAAGCATGGAGTCCCTCTGTTTTTTGAGGCTTATACTCGCTCGAGATTGCCAGCCTGACTACAAAGGTCCCGACCAATACTTGGGTTCAAGGCCAGTGGGTCGTGAAGGGTTGAATTCAAGTGGGAAAATAATCCGGCGCCAATCAGGCGTCTAATACCATCAATGATTCAATTGAATGATCATGAGCACTGCCTTCGGCCTCGGTTCCTGGCTCGCCTTCACCACGTTTTACGTTCTTTGCCTCCTGACCACCATGACCACGACCATTGAAACCCTACCTCCCGAAATCATATTACAAATCCTTCGAAAGGTTTCTGAACTCGACCATTCACCCCAGTCTGCCACCCACCATCCCCATGTAACCCAGCAACCCCACCTAACTCCGCCCAGGCTGCCCGCTATTCTCACCCATCTGCAAGTATGCCATCGCTGGCGCAACCTGATCCTCGATTCACCGGGGCTCTTCAGCGAGGTTGTCGTCTCCTCAAAACAAGTCTATAATATGGTAAAATATACCGACTTTTGGTTCCAAAACTCGAAGGAGTGTCCGTTAGACCTTACTATTCATCTTTCCGGGGACAAAGCGGACGTGCAAACGTTTCGCGCTCTCCTTCACCACTCTATCAGACCGGTTCTATGGAGGCTAAGGGCGCTGAGGTTCACATTTTTGGAACAAGGGGAGCCACACAGCTTGGTATCGTTGTTCTACCCTCTCCTCGCCGAACGGTTGGATGCACCCATACTCGAGGAGCTGAGTGTCCAATACTTTGGGGGTGCGGGGAGGCCGATTATTCTTCTTGCACCTCCTACACCCCACAACTTCCTGTTCACCTCCACAC
>JANHQD010001683.1:0-20572 GCA_024721195.1 Marasmius sp. AFHP31 | reverse complement strand
TGCTGGTTCTCGCAACGCTTTAAAGTGTTCTTGTATACCCAGTTTGTGTGGATGATTGAATGCATAACCCCTCGAGACACTCATGTCGTTGGTGGCCATCCGGGTACACCAACACTTGCTCACTGCAAATACTTTTACCGCTATCGATGCAGGCTACATCATCGATTCATCCCTTAGAAGGAGTGGTCGTCAATGGATATTATTGTCGCCTCTTAATGACTTGCCATGGTCAGCCCGTTTGACTCACCGCATTGATGTTAGAGAGTGCTACCTACACATCGCCATTGATGTGTCTCGGGCGACATACTTTCGTTGTATCGTTGCCAACGCCAACAAGAAGGTAACGACATTCTCCAGGGTCGTCGACGCAAGCAATGTGCTGGCGATCTTCAATGCTGCACTCGATGGCAAACAACTTATTCCGATTCAACGGTGGTTGTGCATAAATTGCTCCGCATCTTCGCAGAATCTCCGGTATACATCCCCACCGAACGTGATATACGTTCTGTGCAAGAGCCAGATCAGGACGATGATATTCAGGAAGATTCTGTGATCCCGGAGGTGTATCAGACACATATGAGGTTCAACAAGACGACTATGACTGCACTATGTGAAATGATTATCTATGAAGATATGAGGTTATTGAAATACATACAATGACACCGTAGCTAAATTCCATTTCCCGGACAGCGTTCCCGACTGGAGCGTATCGAAACGGTATGGATTTAGCTGCCCGTAGGATATAGCATTCTGGCTAGCTATATCGGCTACGGACCCTGCCGTTCCGAAATGGGACCAAGCGCAGGTTTTCTTATTTCTTATTTCCGGGCAGTCCAAGGGCCGTCTATCTCAATGTTGCTCAACGGGTGAGTTAAACACAATCTATAAGTCACTAGTTCTTGACTGGCCTTTACTGAGCTACATAAGATGTACCATGAGCTCTCACAGAAATTAATGGAAGTGTCGCATACCTACCACGGAAGTATCACGAGCTTACCACGGACCTGACACGGACCTGCCGCGAACCTGACACGAACCTGCCACGGAAGTTTAAGGTCCGTGGCTACCACGAACATCTGACACGGAAAATTCTCTATGCCCCAGCGCTAGTGACCCTCAATGTCAACACAAGCGGTATCTTCGATGTTCGGCCTTCCACCAAATTCCAATTCATATACTGCTCGATCCCTTGCCAGCGCTCGGGCTGAAAAGCAAAGCATAAATGCTGCGGCGCGGACAAGAGACTTCGCAAAAGTTAGTTTCCCCCAACACCCGAGTGCAGACTGAACTGATCACGCTGCTTCGCACATGAATTGCCAGTCTCTTATCAACGACTACGACCACAAGTTCTTTGATCGTTGAACCGTAAATATTTACTTCCGATAAAATGAAACTTACATCCTCATATTTATCGAGGCTCACGTCGCAACGCTCTCGACTGCGAACCGCCTACACCGGGACGAGAAGTCTTCGAGAACGTCATCTTTGACATCAAGCTGTTTCCGAGAGGTAAAATAGCGACCCCGTGTGCGTTGTGGGTCCTTTTCGATTTCTAAAACCTGACCCCCGGCGAAGTATCGTTTGGAAGTAGTCGTGTATCCATCGTTTCACCCTTTCGGATCTTTGACGAATGAATACGCAATGCCAGGTTGACTAGATACCTCGAGATTCCGCCTTCGAGCGTCATTCGATTATGTAGCCACGTCAATGTTAAGCTTTAAGCAGGAAATTTGCCTCTATTTGAGATAAACCCGGAAATTCTGACCTGATACCTAAGGTCCGCGGTAATGAAAGTAAAGCTCCGAACGCCAGCGCACAATGACGGGTATACGTCCCCGAGCGCAGTGATCCCGGCGTGTTCAAGATCGGGTGAGGGTACGAACTTCTACTGCGCATCTTTCGGAAATCTCTTAGATGTGTGTCCCGTCTTTAACTTGTCTCAACGATTGAGTTTGTAAGTCCGACAGCATCGGTGGATCAATTTCTCCGAGGGGTATGTTAGGGTTGGGAAAGCCCGCTTTCGTGCGTTTCATGAGCTCTGGACCGTTACAACACTAAAGTTTAATCGGCGTTAGATGGCCGGTCTGAAGTCTTGAGATAAGTATCACTATCAGATCTTGCACCGTCGGAAGTTTGCTCATCTGTCTGGCCTCTCATGCACTCAATCACGCCCAAGGTGTTCTTGTAGTTATACATTTCACATTCGGTGCAGTACATACCGGTCAGTGAGCAACGATTGTACATAGGGTCTTGCAAGAAATTAGGAAGCATTAAAAAATGCGTATCATACTGGAGAACACAAACGACATAACAGGCAAAAGTAACAATTACGGTGTAAGTAGAAAGAAAACATATCAATATCAGAAGCTGAACGATTGAAACCGCCTAAACCTTCCAAGTAGGTGGTCCGGGAGTAACGTATTGGTTCGAACCAGAGGCCGTGGGCTGCTCTGCAATAGCAGTGGTCGGGTGCTTGAGGTCTCCCTCGGATATCTGCCAAGTCGGTGGGCCTGGCTTGGGACGGTACCTAGCTTCGTCGGAGGGTGACTCAACCTTGCTTTCCCCTTCCACCGGCGCACGTCTCCACGTTGGGGGTCCTCCGGGAATCTTTTCTCCGGAGACAGCACGCTTCCAGGTGGGTGGTCCAGGGGAAATGTGCAGAACAGCAGAGTCGTTAAGAATCGAGCTTTGGCCGCCTTCTTGGTACTCAGCACCCACGGTCGCTCGGGCCAGTGGGAGGTCTGAGTGAGCACCATTATTGGCTGGGTTGTTGGAATCTGCGCCAAATTCCAGCGAAGTAATAAAGTTCTCGGAGTCGTCATTCCCAACGAGTAACTGACTCGGGGCGTCCTATCAGCATTATCGTGAGTCGCGGCGCTTTTGAGTATACGGATGTATCGACAAACCCGAGGTAGCGTTGCAGTGGCTAAGCTTATATTCATCCCGCTGTTGTGGACTGGTTCCTCTAAAACGGACCTCTCATGCGCGACCTAGAGGGCAATATAAATAAGAGGGGTGAAGGTACAAGAAATTCCCCGACAGAACTCACAACAGGGAACGAGTTGGTGGCGACGGCTTGAATGAGCACAAGGAACAGTGCTAGGATGACTTGAGACTTCATGATAAGGGATGGTGTCAAAAGTATTGAAGTTCAAGAGTTGTGAAAGAAGAAAAAAGAGAAGACTGTTGCGGTATTCGTCCACTGCATCAATGCACTTTTTATATGTCTCTCGAGCACGTTGCAGTGCTCGTTCGTACATGGACCACGTATCCAAAAGAGGCTTGATTTGAAGTTCTCGATGATGACCATTGTGCTAGCGGAAGCTGTCAACCTTCATATCGATCCCTATACGACATCGTCGCGCCTCGATAGTCTCCTTTGAATCTTGGCTCGAGATGTAATGGAATAGGCCTCTTCTCTTCCCGGAGTCTGCGTTGCGTCAGTTAGGAGTCTTCAGCCACCGTTTGCAAGGCAGCTCCTTCTCATTTACAAGCCTTCGGACGTGTATGCCGCTAGCACGATTTCGAGTGATCACAGGGAACTGGGAAAGGTAAGACCAAATCACCACCGACACTGAGACGCTTGGGGCTAGTGTCAGTTGAGAAGAGGCTCATTGAGGCTCGAGCTACTGGGTAGTTCTACGTAGGATAGGAGAGGTAAAAATGGTACTACTGAATGCCCTTAGCAACTGAAGGAAAGGGGTATGGTGAGTTAACTTACATTCTTGTCACTTGTAATAGTCTCTTCAGATCTATTGACTCCATATGATGTTAGTGAAAGATCTAGATTAATGAGCGAACCTAGTCGACGAATTTGAAGTCAGTTCAAGGGTTGATTGAGACGGGTGTTCCGAGGCTGTTGATGAATCTCACCATTTACCAACTTGAACATTCACCGACAGACGCAATCCTCTCCTTGACCATCTCGGTCAACCTGTCAACGATTCTGCGATGGCTAATACCAGCCGAACATTCGTGCTTGACAACGACTACTGTCTCCTCTATCCGACTCGGAGGTAATGTCCGATATGCAAGATATTGAGGCCTCTAGTCGGAGCGTAGACTTCTCTCAAACCGAGGATACACCCGACCACCCGACCCTGACATTGAGACGGCCGAGAATGATTCTTCGTTTCAAACTGGAGTCAGGTTCTCGGATTGAAGACATAAAGATGTTTACCGGTGAGCGGAGGGATTCAGAAGAATCGTTGGAGTTGCTGTCTAACATTGCTTGTACCTCCAACCCCAAGTTCTGGGAGTGGACCGTTTGATCCAAATTTCAGTCTGAGCAAACGTACAGGGTACCTTTCCGACTCGGAGACGTACTTCTTTAGTATCCGATAGACTCTACCTCACGGGAGCAGTCTTCACGCCGACTCGCAGAACATCTAAGGAGTAGTTCATGAAATTGGCGCTGCACATGAAGATACATGGTCTAAAGGAGACGAAGCTGTAAAAGTACGTTCAGTGTTTGAGTTTCGGACAACGACGCACTGTCTCAATGATTCAAATACGAACTCATCAATACGTATCCCGTCGCGCCTCATAAAGGAAGATAACTTGAGTCACTTCTCGGAGGATTCAGTCACGAGATACTTAAGGTGCGACCAAGATCTATAAGCCAGGAAGGAAGGTGAAGCTCGTAACACAAAACGAGTTAGATTGGACCAGACACTGAGTCCAGACTCGGCATGTGCGCTCCCAAATCTACTCATCAATCAGAAGCATGTTGCTTGGGTTTTGGCGTTCGTACTCTCTCGACCCGTCAGTATAAGCTAGCCCGCCGCGATGGAGAAGCACAACGTACACTCTCATCTATAGAACCCTGATTACCACTATTTAGACCTGGAGGTCGATCCGAAGGTGGGGTGGGGCTAACCTGGGTAAAGACTGATGCTCCCGATACCGATAACCCTGAAGAACTGCATATCATGTTTGGGATGAGAGGGCCGGAGCAATCGTTTATCTAGCCTCTGAGCTCTCATAAACGTTTACATTCTCAATCAACTGCGGAGGAACGATAGAAAGCGAAGGGGTAGCAGAGATCTGGGGGAGAGATTAACGAGGAAAAGCCCGGTCATGAATCAAAAGCCTACCAACATCTAGCCCGTACCCATCATCACTTAGATAAACTCTACCTGACGAAGCTACTTACCTTGATGCACTCCATCTCAGGCCACCCGAAGTGAAGTGGTTCTACCGGTGATCTCAGACTTCGATGACTTGTAGGTTGGTGGTACGCGTCCAAAGGTTCTTTGTCCGTTCTCACCCAATCTTCGTAAATGACTGCCAGGCTGTGATTGCGTGTCAAGATACTGGGGTATTTCAATCAATTCGTATGGGGTTTTCACTGTGACAAAAACATTTGCTTGGGTCATTTCGTATGACATGAATGTGACCAGTGACACTGGAGAAAAATTTTGTATAGAGCTCACAAGTCCCCGGCAACCGGGAGTACGTGAAGGGGAAATATTGGCGGCACTAGCCGCCCCGCGCAAAAAAATGTCGAATTTGGTATTGAAATCACCCAAAAAAGCGGTTATCTAGTCTCCTTGGGCTCAGGAAAAATTTGTCACATACTGGGACATTTCGTATAGACCCCCTGTGACTACGTGACTATACGAAAATTTTTCGTATACAGAGGGGCTTGTGACGCGTGATATACGAATTGAATAAAATACCCCAGTAGTTTTCGTATAACAAATGGGAGGTGGAGCTCGCTGCTGTTGACAGCGAGGAGCACAGTACTATGGCCCTCTGGTATGGTGTCGTGGCGGTCAGAGAAAAAACACGGCGCACCGCCACGACAGTAAGGACACTTCCGAATCCCACGCTTGGTTCAAACGTTCAACGTTCAACTCACCACGAGGTAAGCTTGGTGGACGATTCTGACATCCAAGAAGGGTTTGGACGTGCAAATACAAGATGGATTGATATAACAATAAATATGATACCGAGACTCTGAGTTGCGTATTATAACCCCGCATTCAGCACCTTCCCTCGTTCCCTCGTATTCCTCCACGATCATGATCACGATATGCTATATTCGGTCATTACCGGGGGGATATTGTCCTTAAAAGTCAGAGCATGACTGCTCAACCTTGACTTGGATGCCATTCGGGATATTATCGACGTCGTAGTTGTACCTAGGTTTCCAAGTCAACGCAAGTACAGATTTCAGCAGTGGGACGCATATGGCTTACCAAATGTAGTGGCCATTCTCCTTCTGACCGTAGTTGATACGAATGCGCTTGCACTAGGAACGTTAAGTGTAAGATCATCTCGTACGACGAGGAATAAGAGTAGAAGAACTCACAGGTTCTTCGAGGGTACACCGGTCTGCAGTACCTCCGGGAGGGCAGTTGAGCAAGCTGCCGGGACTCCCAACAGGAGTACGACGTTGGACATCTGGTGTCGAGGCGGCGAACGCAGCAGTGGCGCAGGCAATGGTGATGAATACAGTTGTAAATTGCATGATGAGAAAAGAAGCTTGTTCGGTCGTTAAAGTTGTAGAGTTCGAAGGCCCTGGAGGTGATGAGGACTTCTATCCGGCTTGTGGTCAGCTTTTATAGGCATCCTGAGTTCGCAGCGGGGTGTTCGGTAGCTTGAAACTCAAACCTTGACTTTGAACGAGCTATTCCGGGGTAGCTCAAGGCCGTGTTCGCCAGAGCATAGATTTGCTCACGACTCCACAACGCCTTACTCAAGAATATGAGTGCCACTCCACATGTTCAGGATCGCTTTCCTGAGGCTTATATAGTACTCCACCGTGACCTAACCTCGCGTTTCAACCAATCTTGAGAGGACTCGGAACTGGACAAGGGTCCCTCCGAGTCTAGGGAGAGGATGAATACTGATTTGAGAGCAAATTTTCGCCGCTATGTTTAGCAAAACGCATCCAGCGACGCTTCGGGCCTCAGGTCCGGCTTTCTGCCGAAACTCGGGCCTCTTCCCACCTGTGCATGGCGCTCAGGCCATGCCGATCGCAGCAGAACACCTGCAGCCACGGGTCTCGGCTGCTCTTCCGTTTCAAGTTGCCCTTGGCAATTGGTGCCACATCGCCCGTTGCGCTCTGAAATCCAGAGTCATAAAGGGTCGAGGCCACCGTCCCTTTGACCAGGAGCACTGTACAACTCATTGCTCAAACGTTCTTTGGAGTTCAATTTCCATATGAAACAAATCTAGTGGAGTACCCTCGGGTCCTGCGCGCTGGGATACTCGAAAAAGTTTGAAGTTGAGTTGACCTCCTGCGTCATGCTCGTACCGAACGAGGGCCTATAAAAGCTGCCCTTGGTTTACTTCCCTTTTGCATCAACTCAGTTCCAGTTCACTCATACAATCCACACGGACACTCAACGCCTCGTCATGCAATTCACAACCCTCTTCGTCGCCATCGCTGCCTGCGCAACCGCTGCTTTAGCCGCCAACATCCAAGGCAGACAGTTTGTTCCCCCACCCGAGCTCGGTTTGAAAGGCGAGCCCAACGACCTGCGCAACTGCCCCGGTAGTGGAGTTGCCGATGCGTGTAACCTAGAGAGACCTGTTAGTCTTGCTTGTCCCCGATCCTGTGTAGTATCACTCGTACTGACCTCGGCCCTACGCTTAGTGCAACCGTATACGAATCAACTACGGGACTCAGATGAAAGGACACTACGTTTGGTACGCTCATCGTCCTCGTTCTTATCCTCACCTACTTACTATGACCTGGCAGGTACAACTACAACACCGGCGACATCCCCAAGGGAGTGAACGTTGGCACGGAGGCTTCGTGCTCAGACTTCTGATCGTACTACCCATATCAGATATTTATACAACGCAATATGTATTCTTATTGACATTATTCGTTCGCCATTATGCACCCTACAAAGCGAGTATTCGCTACAAAGAGTAGACCTATCGACAGTGGACACCATGTTCGTGCAAGTTGAGTCGAGAGGAAGGTACTGCCCCGTTGAGGCGTACTCGAGGTCGGTATCTATAGCCGCAGCCAGCCACGGAAATCTACCACATCACCCTGAACGGTACGAGCGACGGCAACTCCAGCAAGGCTTCATAAGACGAGGTGCAGCCTGTATGTAAGGGGCGGTGTAGTTACGCGACGGAATTGATCCTCGCTCGACCTTCCCGGATGTGCGGTTTCCTGAAAGAATCATCTCAGCCACAGTCGTAAACGCATGGAAACAAGATGCCTTACCTTTCCACCTCCCCTCAAAATACTGAACATCGTATACACCCACATCTAAGCCAAATCCAACTGTCCGGTGCCATCTCCTTCATCCATCCGGGTATCCTTGTGATGATATATCCCCCGTTTGCTATAAAAGCTTGAGGCTATCCCTAGCGAGAAAGAAAGATTGTCAGAATGAGAGTACTAGCCATGTCCTGTACGACAAACGCACCTTAACCTGATCACGAGGACCTTTATGCACCATCCAACCACTAACAACAAATCGGCGAGGTTCTGTGTCAAATGGTATCCCATCAGAAAGCTGCTGTGACTTGTGGCGAAGGAAACTAACTATCAGACATCGTGATGATAGTAGAAAAAGAGACGGGAGCCCCTACTCACTATGCCGTCAACCTTATTCGATTCGTCCAAGACCCGAGTGAAATTTATTCTGCCTTCCGGGTCGATGGTGGTACTGACGACGACGAGCAGGATGGATGGAGGCCTCGGATGCCAGAAGCAGGTACGTCGGCATAAATCGCCGAACCAACCGTAAGCTCAATGGGGTCCCGTGTCTAAAGGCGAAAGGCGCTGTGACTAAGGGAAAGGAGGCATTCAGAAATCGTGGTGATGGTAAGCGAAGCAACGGGGACCAGGACTTACCATGCTCCCAATCCTGTATTTATTCAAGCCCTTTTCATCTCCTCTCGAGTGATGGTAGAGGCCGCCATCTCGACGAACATAAACGCAGGAAGATCGATGATTGAGGAGGTTAGTGGTTCGGCATTTGCGTGGACAGAGCTCTGAGCTTCGTGTCATTCTTCTTGCAGATTTAACCCAACGTCTGGCTTCTGGTCTAGAAAAAACGTGAGCACCATGTTGGAAAGCTGTACATTAGGAGGTAGCGCAACTGACTTCTGAAGAGGCTCGTGCTTGGCAAAGGTGAGCATCCGTTAAAGCCAGCCAACCACTAGCGCTTCAAAGGCGTCATAGCCAACCATTACCACCGAACGACACAAAAGAGGTAATCAGAGATCGCTCGTGCGCCTTCGAAATTGTCCAGCACGACACCCAAAGGACGCCCTCCTCCCTGAGTATAGAGATTCGAGATATTTCCTTGCACTCGCGGATTCGGTTCCTATTCGACCGGTTCTGACCCCTGGGTGCGGTGTGCAAACCGATCGAGGCTAGGAAACCCAGACTGCAAGTAGAGATGGAAGGATCAGTTATACGCAGCGTGACTTCTGCAAATATACATACCGCAAACCTGCTTTCCCAGTGTCATGAAAAGGAAATCCCAAAGACGCCCCGTTCGGTCGAGCCAAACATTGGCAGGGGTCCCTCCTACTCTGGCGCCTAAAGCTACATGGAGCCCTGGAGCAAAAGCAGTGGACCTCAGCGTCCGTAGTCGGTGTGCCTAGGATAGGTTGGCACTTTATGCACCTCTTGAAAGGAAGAGCGCCCGGGATTGCAGTGCGAAGCAGTCTTTATCGGAGGGTGTCGTCGGAAGACGACGGTGGCTGTGCAACCGATACCGAAAGGTCTTCCAGTGGTTGTGAGACGTAGATAATGGTGTTTGAGGCATTCGAGGCGTTTCGCAGCACGCATCGGAACGTCGCGCGGGCGTTATTTTGTCCGTAAGTGTCTTCGGTGGTGCAGTGTCCGTGGTGCGATCCATTCGTGAGTGAAGTTCACGGCTTTCGAGGTAGTGTGGTCTACTCGACTGGCAATATCAACTTCGAAGGACGCTCTTGTGAGATAGCGAAAGACGTTTAATCACCCTTAACTGTCTAACGCACTTGCTCCATTCAGTGGGTTGAACTCATCTTGCTTTGTGAAGCGCAATCCCTGGTACTCTCTGGAGCTTCCGAGAATTCGCTCGCTGTAGAGGGGGCGCATATCAACATCCAAGGGCAAGGTAAGAGCCAGCTGCTGGGCGTGTCCCGGACTCGCGTTGCCACTTTAAACAACGATGTTGTAATACCAGGTCCGAGTGCATAAGAAGCGAATGGGTCGTTGATATATCCTTCGCACTGAAGGGCGTCTATGGGTAAGGTATGCGTCTCGGTTGGGGAAAGGAACGGGTGGTGTAACAGCGATGTGATGTTCACTAAGACAGAGGTATGATGAGCTCTAGAACGAGGGAATGCCCGATACAGTGATCAGGACGAGTCGGAAGCAAACACGAGGAAATCCTGATCTCTCCAGATGTAGGAGGATGACTTTGGCGAAGCTACCTTTGATGGTAGATGGATTACGTCGTGGTAGGCCTGGCCATAACGAGCTCAAGGATGAACCCAATACTGAGGCCATTGAGATGGACTTGGACGAGGAAAAGACGTTGGCAGGGATGAGTCCAGAATGGGAATGAGGAGTGTTTCGAGTCTTCTCGAAAGTAGGACGATGAGGCTGACGCAAAATGTAGCTCTGATAAGTGTACGAACCCGTTATGATCCCAGAACCAAGAGCTAGAGGAAGGAAACGGGGGGAAGGAAAAAGTCAACGTAGAGAAAGGCTGGTGGTGATCACAGAAACGCACATCTGGTTTGCATAGTCCAAATTTATTCCATCCACCGATTATTTAGCACTTCGCTCACAATAGGAGAACCTGGTTTCCCATCTCTGCCATCAATTGGCGGAAGCAAGGTTCGTTAACATCCGTACTATGCAATCCAACCGTAGTCGGCGGTCCCAGACGCAACCTTGAGTGTTGCTTCTCTCGTGGTGTAGATGACCTTGTGAGGAGACGCTAGAGAGGGTAGCGCTTGAGAACCTGAATGACGATATTACTTTCCAAATTTAGGCGAGATAGGTGCTCTTTGAGGCCTATGGCGAAATACACTGGCCCAGAGAGAGAACGAGAAGAAATAATTAGTCCTTGAGATTTTGAAAACCAAGATTCTTACGAATAGTATCGTCCCGAGTCCTCTCAGTCGTTCGATATTGACGTTCCGCGTTTGAGATTCCCTGTGCCACAGTTGGCTGCCCAAGGGGACAAACCAGTCCGATTGGGATAGAGAGGTGTAAATGGAGTCCTTCGCAAGTCTTCCGTTGTCGTTGAGCTTAAGTTCAGGTCGCAGTCACCACAGAATGGAGGTTTGGACCCACACTGAGATACCGGGGTCGAATCTGTGAAAATTTGCACAGAAATCGCAATCAAAGAGTCTTCAGGTCTACATTGGATTAGTGAGCAAAGGGTTCTGAACGAAAAATCTTTTCTTTTCCTCACCGTCAATGTCGACTCCATATCAGAATCGCGCTGTCGCGGTCATCGTGGTTGAGATAAAACGTGGTTGCACTGCCCCCGGCCGGCGGCAAAACTGCCATCTTCCCGCGCTCGGATCACTAGAGCGCATTGGGCGGACGGATGAACGCTGGTTCCCTGATGAAATTTATGGATGTGGGCTGTGGTCTATTACGTCCAGTAACTGGATAGGGCCAGCTTTACGATACAGCCTCGACAAGGGCGTACTCTCAAGCACTGGTGTGCTATGAACCGTGCAAAAGAACAGGTACAATAATCAGAAAAACGCACTTATGAACTGCAACTTCAAGGCTTTTGCGGCGAGTATAATTCAGGCTCGGACCTTAATACGTGCTGGGTAGCGTAAGGGTCCTGATCCGGCGTTGAGGAAAGTACGATGGGCAACATATCAAGATATGTTACTCCACAAGTTGACTGATATCAGAGCAGCCGGTACGCCATGCCCTTCCCGGACGAATTTTGAAAAGCGATGCTCTGACTGTAAGACCCAAAAGGTAGCTTTTGGAAGGAAGAGAGACTGGGCAAAGGAGGATTGTTAACACCGAATCATTGATATTTTCCTGCCGTCTAGGTGGGACGTTGCACAATGCTTAAGCTGGCTAGTGCTTAGATCCTAGTCTCCGAAAAGCAATAATAATAGAATACCACGCTTAGAATGAGTCCCGAGCTAAACATCGAGCATTGAGCTAGAGCAGAGGGAACATGGAGGTCAAAGTATAAGAGGGAACCGCCACCGCGTGCCTGATGTGATGCTACTATCCCACGGTCGGCATAATCAGTATCAGAGGTCCAAAAGGGCCTTTTTTTGTTCGCCCCCTAATCCTGAATTTGGAGAAATTGGGCTAATCTTCCAGGCTGAAGATTAATGCGAGAGCCACAGGAGCTTCTATTCCTTCCGAAAAACCCGTCACCACTGGATTGTAACCGGTCAAGCGACTCGGCAACAGATAGTAATTATTTCTAGCCTTTCCCTACTCCAGCTTTGACATATTAGCGCCTCAGGAATCTCGTGTTGCGAAGCAAAACCCCGCATCTGGGAGGACGTTTGTTGAAGATTCATTCTAAATTTCACTAGTAGGATTCGAGCTCAAATAGACATTCAGAGCGGAGGTTTTAGCGCCTCTTTCCCTCCAAAACCTTCCATAGGCTCGGTCAATCTTGAAGCCTCCTTTCACACGTTCCGGCAGTGGCCACGCACCTACACAGGCAAAATGTAATCCCCGGTATCCCCAAGGATTCCTGATATATCTTGATACAATGAACATGAGAGGCGGGATGCATATGGAGCTGTAGGCGCTGTAGGGAAACCCGAATATCTGGGAATTGATTGCTCGCTGATTGGACCTACACTATCACGTATTTTCAATGGGTCTACAGCAATGAGTCTCATTATAGGCTTCGATCGTTCCTCACAAGATAGATGGACGCACGGGAGGACAGGGGATCTGTCAGATCTACGTTGAAGCAGGGTATGTGATCTCCTCTTATGGCGAAAAGACAAGGAAGGACTTGAGGTGAGATCAGTCCCTATCAAAGGCCCCGAAACAATGTTCAGGCCCTATTGCGTCCCTCGAAGGTTTCCATCGCAACTTCCCTTTGGTAGCAAAGGATCGTTTCTGCGGGCTTTACCGAAAAGATTGAGTCGGTAATTGAAAGCAAGAGGCATGGAGAAAGAAATTCCGAGTCAAAGGCCCACGAGGGGTCGGGTCTTGTCAAATTTACGTGTACGTGTAGCTCGGGAGCAAAGGCGCTCCTTCGGCACTGACTCATAAGACACAAAGCTCATTGTCATATCAGTTCAAGCACATTCTATATCCTCGGGCACCCTGAGAATCAGGTAACAAGCTTTCATTTAAAGGATTCCAAGAGTCGCAAGGCGTCCGACTTACAACCAGGGTTCTGGTTATCTCACATAGTAGTGCTTGGAGACATTCTCTCATCACGACCTACACCGGTTACCCGGCCGCGTTTCACGGGGAAGATATAAATTCAAAAATCCAGTCTTGGGACTCACTGCTGGTACATCTGCGCTAAATTCACTCATCCTTAATTCCGGCTCACTCCTGGCTCGCATTCAACGGACCCACACCTGTTGGACGAAAAATCAATCCATAGATCGCCTCGATTGACTGATTAACTGGCAATTTTCTCCCAGAACCACGGTAACAGCGAAAACGATCCCCAGCTCGTCCCGTCCTGTATTGATGAATTTTTAAGCTCCAGATTTAACTGCGAAATCGTCAGTCGCCGTTCCTATTTGTACGTATCGTAGGAAGTGCACATAAGGTTCAGTCTGATTTCCTATTCGTGAGCATTTGGACCTACACACAACATAAAAGGCAACAGCATGCATGAACGGCACCCCTTCCCCCCATAACCCTTTGTTTAATAGCCGTAGGCGACATAAAACCTGGACACTCGCCGTCTCATCCCGGCTCTCGTCCTCCGTCTCCAATATCACCTATGTTTTACTTAGCCTCAATAGCAAGTTCTAGCAGCTCCTCGGTCTACCCGGAGACTCTTGCATCGGAGAGGTGAGTGAATAGGCCTTTGGCGTCTGTTTACCTGACATCGAATGCGGGAAGATATTAAGCCGCATAAACAGATCATCTTGCTCCGAGAAGCCCAGAGCTAAAACCAGAAGGACTCGTCGAAAGCGAAATAGGAACCCCCATCACTCAGATTACACAGTCGTAGACGGAACTATCGTCTACACAACGGAGTCGAAATGGAGAGAGGAAGAATACAACACCCCACCCCCACCTACACCACCATCTTTAAAAGAAGACAAGGTTGCAATGTGGATAAACACGCTCCCAGAACGTAGCGGCGACTACCTATCCGCCAGTATACCGCCCACACCAAAGCGAGACTTCTCGAGTCTCCCGTGTTCACCTTGCTCACCACAACCACGTTCACATTCCCACAGTCAGTTCCTCGGACGAGTCTGGTCTTCGTGCCCAGAACTCCAGCACCTCGGCGATCGAGGAGGGAAGGAGCGAACCAAGGAAACTCGAGATTCTCACATACAAAGTCGAGACCGAAAAGCCCTTTGGTGTACCCACGAGCCCGCCCTAACACTGCGTTTAAATCAAACCCCTGGGGATCGCGGTTCCTCTCTTAGATCCGCTTCGTCCTCATCTCAACGACACGTCTACTGTCAACAACCACGTTGCGATTGGGCTTTAGAGAGGTACATGCAGAGCTATGTAGGGCACTACATTGTCTGTGCAGGGTGCGGACATATCGTGCAGGCGAGGGATTTTGAGAAGCTTCATGATGATCATTGTCGAGATGACATGTGAGCCGCGATCGTAGGCTTACTCGTGATATTCGGAGGGTGAGCGCATGAATGTTCCTTTCCATTTAGCTTGTGGGTTGTACCCCGAGAATAGACGCACTTAAAGCTTCGATCAGACCCAATGTGACATGAGTGAGTGAGTTGCAACTTCCCCCTGCCGAATGACGTGAGATTATGAAAGGTAGAACGATAGATATGGTTCATCGCACATTAGAGAACGTAGAGAACATTCTCAAATGAACGAGTGATTCGGGCCTAGGATAGAGTGTACAGGTATTCGTTAATGAAACACGATTATTCGGATAGTGTACAGGTAAAAGCACAAACGTTCGTATTCTCGGTTAGTGTCATATCTCATCGCGAAAAGAATCAAGCCGGTCGGATGACGGTCAACATCACCCATTCATCACACTCGGTGGATTCGTACCATCCAGCAGTTGTCAAATTAAGAAATCCACCCGCGCTCGGACTCGCATGCGAGACAAGCGTGTGTTGTTGTTCCATAGCACCGTGCGTGAAACGCTGTAACCGGTGCGTCAGGCGTCAAAGGACCCACATCCCTGTCCTGAACTAAACCATTTTTGGAGCGTCGAGCTCCTTCCACCGGAAAGCGAGATCCAGAAGGCGAAGAATCGAACGATCAATGGAATGCCGGACGATCCCCCATCCGCCCACTACTACCACCGCCACGAGTGATGACCTCAGGAATGACAGGCGGAGGTCCATGTCCATGCCCATGCATCGCCCTTCCACCTATATCTCCCTCCTCATCTTCATATTCGCCACTGTCATCTCCATAAGCTCGTATTCCCTCGACATCGACCCCATCCCCAACTGGATGGTCCTCAACCTCATCCATCAACCTCATCACATCCAACTCTCCCTGCACAACCACCCCTTCCAACCACCGATGCATCGCCATTTCTCCTGCCGGTGCTCTCTTCTCAGGATGTAAAACCAGCATCGGCAACAGGAACGAAGCGATCCGTTCCGCGGCGCTCTTGCGAAACCGGTATTTCTCGTGAAGAACGGAGTGTAGAGGCCACGGCCGGAGTGTCGATATGTGGCGGAGGTCACCTACAAGCCACGTCGCGTGGATAAGTAACCGGGGAAGCCTAGACCAAATGGGTACGTACCCCTTCGATTGAAGTACTCCCGACTGTACTTTCCAGTAAGGATCATACTCGGCGGTATCGGACCAAGAAGCTCGATGGTTTGAGCCAGATGATCATCATCCTTTGAATAGCTTGTGCCAGAAACAGGATCGAAGAGGTAATCGCCCCCCGTCATCAGCTCGAAGACCTACAAATGTGCAACAATTCAATGAGTTACGTCGCCGGATCAACAGTATTCAAAGCTTGCAACCCACCACACACGCAAGACTCCAAACATCTGCACTTGGCCCCCACTTCGATCCCAGAATAACTTCAGGACACCGATACTGCCTCGTCTGAATATCGTCGGTGAAATGATGATTGACCCACGTAGCTCCGCGTGGACAAATGATCCTTAGCCAGCCACAAACACCAAGAAACGCGACATACCGTTCCCCAAATCCGCAATCTTAACGGTTATTGTCTCCGATTCGTCCCCTCCAAACTCCATCGAATATCCAGGGTATTCCTTGTCCTTCGCTTTTTTCTTCGGACTACGCGCGTGATTGGCGTTAGACCCAGAGGCAGGCCCAGACCCGGAATGCCGCTGAGAAGGCGGAGAGGCATCGTCCGTTTCGATCTTGCTCATAGCGAAAGCGAGGTTGTCCAGGCCAATGGGCTGGGAAATCGAACGAGGGGTCTGATTCCCACCACGACCAGCACTCGCCGGGACCCCAACCATCCGCATCCGAGAATCCGATGAGGAAGCTAACTCATGACGAATGACTTCCTCGACGTTCGGAACAGATATAAGGATGTTCTCCGGTTTGAGATCTACACCATAAGACATGTCAACAGTTAGCGATGGCGTAAAGACGGCCAATGATGACGCGCCTGTGTGTATTATTCCGCAATACCGGTGCATGTAGTCCAGCCCCAAAAGGACTTGTTTTGCGATCTGCTTGACGATATTGAGGGGTACCCCGCGAGTTTGATGACGCTTAATCAATCCGAGGAGGTTCTCCCCCAGTACCTCGAAGACCATACAGATGTGCGAGCCATTTGGGCCCTTGTGAAGGAAATGATCCAGCAGGCTAATGACATGCGAACGACCAGGGTGCGCCAGAGGTGGTATATCTGGACCGTACTGGTTCTCGTGTGGCGTCGATGGATTGCTGAGTTTCTCCAGGAGCTTGATCTCGTCAACCGCAGTTTCTGTGTATCTCGAAGCCGATTTCACAATCTTGAGTGCAACGTGCCGGTCCATGCTATGGTAGACAACAATAACGCTCCGTCAATTCAACGCGAAACGAACAATAAGTAAAGAGCGCACTGGGTATCCCTTGCCAGCCAAACCGTGGAGAAATGGCCCCAGCCAAGTTTCCTGACCACAATATATCTCCCTTCACTGAACTCATCGCCGATTTCCACTGGGTGGTAGCCTCCCTTCACGTAGTCTTCCCAATCTTCCTCTGAGTCAGATTCGTCTTCGCTGCGTATCGATGTAGCCGATGAACAGGAGCTTGAAGCATCTTCTTCAGCTAGCGACATTATTCGTGAATTATAACCGAGAATATAGATTCAAGTCGTCTCTGAAAGCCAGTACGCGTCGTTGAATAGCTGTTATCCCCAACGGTTAAGACCCGTACGCACTTTGCGGCCCTTTTTTGTCGTTTCGAGCCTTCCTCAAGCTTCTCCTACTCGTTTTCTTCCTTGTGAGCCCCTTCAAAGGGAAGTTTGGTTGAAATTGACGAGATCGATGTAGAACGAGATGGAGGTCGTGAAGAATAGCGAAGAAAATCAAAAAGGGTTGTCCCTGGTCGGGTGACATCAGTGGACCGTGCGGACCGGGGTAACGCCTTCACGAAAACACGTGGTGTGACTGTGCCTTTACCACGTTCTAGCCGCTCCTGACTGAGACGCCCAAACTTTTTCTTCAACGACCATCATGGCAACCACCCCAACTCCAATTCAGCTCAAGACAACCCTCTGCTCTCGCTGCTAGGACGAGTTTGCTGTCAACTGTACGCCTGATAGGGTACCTAATGAGGTATCCTGTAATCATTCAGTCTTCTCAGCATCGGAGGTCGAGGCGCTACATGATGTGATGGCTTCAGAATTGCATTCGCTGATACAGCGAGAAGATTACGGAGCTGAAGTCTGTTTTGGGAAAACTGAAGTCGGAAAGACGAGCACTCCTGCGAAGATACAACACCCATCGACATTCAATTCCATCTATCCGAAAGTTACCCGCCGAGGTGCTGGAGAGGATCTTGCTCGAGGCTTGCTACACACGACAGGTAGAGCGAGTGAGCTCTCGATATCCAACTTCTCATAAGGATTGCCCCGCAGAGACTTAGGCCCCTCTCATCCTGTCCCATATCTGTCTTAGATGGAGACAGATCGTCATTGGGATTTCGTGCCTTTGGACCTCCTTCCACGTCGGCTGGGAAATTGGAGTCGAGCAATACTCCTCTCATTCGATGATCGAGACCTTTTTTGAAAGATCACAACACAAGCCTCCCACGATACGCGTCGATACGCCAAAAGCCAGGATAGAATTAGTCTATTTGCGACACCGTTCCTCTACAACCTCATCACTCGCGCATCGGGTCTCCAGCTCAGCTGCTCCGTTCGATGGAATCAAGATGTATTGCGGGATCTCTCCTTTCCCTTCCTAAGAACTCTCACCTTGGTCAATGACGACTATTCCGGATACCCACAAGCTTTGATAGCTGCTCTGGAACTAACAAGCGTCTTTGTTGAAGGCATGGATGGCCAACTCACGGACATGACCTTCCCTCGACGTCTATTGAAGTGGAAACCTTGGTCTGGCATTTGAATGTCCCAATTGGCTCTCTTCTCAAAGACGAATCCCGAACTAGAGGAGTTTATTAGGACGTGTGCAGTCCCTTGTATTGTCGTGCACTAGTCCCGCAGGAAGTCCGTTTCCGTTTTGTACAAACGATCGGATGTTACAGCCTACTACCGCGACCCCTTCGATGCTTTCAGTTGTCTCGACGTTCCCAGTTTGAAGCAGCTAATCTACAATTTCAATCCTGACCGCCGCTTATTCCATCCGCCCCCTTCCGATTCGTTCATTGCGTTCCTTCGCCGCTCTTCTTCCACCCTTGAAACATCAGAGATATCGGTTCTCCGGGAGTACATCACATCCAATTCACAATAGGTAGCCGACGCATTTTTGCCTTCGTTTGCCTTAACGACGTTCAGGCTTACCGTTCGGAAGGGGAAATACACGGTATACGAAGAGATGGAAGACCATACAGATGACTTGTCGAAGACGCTAATAAGCCTTTCCTTCCTTCTTGCGGTCCAGGACGAAACAGTGGACGTCTATCTCCCAAATCTGGAAACCCTCAACATCAAGTTGTTTGATGAAGACGATGGGGGGGGGCGAAGGCGGCAGTCGAACAACTCTGTTACGGCGTAGGCAGGGAGGAAATTGAGTGTGACGATGGTGTGGTCTTGAAGCGAGGGTCGGAGTCTGACGTTGTAATTTCAAGGAAGAAAGGGCACGATGTACTGTAGATTGCGACTAATCCCCATTTGAACTGAGGCTCGGTTGTTTGGTTTAACCTGTATTCAATGAAAAGACCTTAAAATCTGTAGAAAATAGAGAAACGACTACGTCGACGCCGGCTTCAATACATACTGTCTTTACGAGACCTACCCTACATTATTCACTTGCTTAGATTTTGAACATCACTGGGGCTAAGATTTCTATACGGAGGACAAGGAAATGGATTTGGACTCAGGGCGGTTGGTTGACTCAATGATGCAGACCCTCTACGGTTCTCGTTAGCTCGTGTTTTCCATTCATGGTATCTCCTTCAATGCTCATGAACGCCCCTGCTCGCGATTACTCAGGTCTCCTTTTGGTGCTGTAGACTAGGTAGCTACAAGATGCCTCAAAATTCGTGGACGCTACGTGGTTTGCTCTTCTTGTTTCCTTGAGTTTTGCTCCATAACAGCACCTAAAGAACGCGCTCATTGAATCATCCAAATTCGACCTGACTCCAGTTCAGCTCGTCGTCAAGATTTATATCATGTACGTACTCCCGAAATACTACCCAAGCGGGTCCCCCGCAGCAACTCCGCCTTTTCAGCATCAGGTCATTTTGATTCCTCGGCTCGAGGACTTGTCCTAACAACGTTAACATGAACCCGTTCACTTGTACCCTTCCAGGAGGCCCGTTCTTTACCTTTGCCAACAGGCGCCATCGTATTAGATCTCGGTACCTTATCAGGGTATAGAAACTCAGCGAGCCAGCCTCCTGAATATCCCCTCAGTGTACTACTACGGTGCGCAATGGTTTGCTAATATCGTTGTCCTGCTATCCCAAGCAGAATCTATAGTCGAAAACTCAATTCCCTGTGAGTTCGAGGGTTCCGGTAGCCGTTGAAGATGTATTATGACGCGACAGCCCTTGAGAAAGAACCAAAGTCAGTTCATTCGACTCCTGGACCGGGAAAAGGTGAAATGTGCGTACCGCTCGTGAAACAACCGTAATCAATATCCTAAATAGAGAGGGAAAGTATAAGTCATGTACCTCGACTTCGTGAGGGTTACTAGGCCTACGGAAAGATGAATAACGCCCCAGTCCCCGACTTATAAGTCCCAACAATGACCGAGGCCACTATACCTGAAAAAGATCTCCAACCTCAATGTGGTAGAATAGAGGAGATATGCCGGATCTCACCTGAAACCGCTATCGAAACATACA
>JANHQD010001682.1:0-35153 GCA_024721195.1 Marasmius sp. AFHP31 | reverse complement strand
TTCTGGGCGAGGACGGATCTTTCCCGTTCTCAGGGATGGTCTCGTTTAGGCTGAGGAAGCCATCGCCAGATGCGTCGTATGATGAACAGGCGGAGGCCACGTCCAAGTTTTTGCAGAGCTTGAGGTTGTTCTCGCTTGCGGAGAGCTTGGGTGGTGTTGAGAGTCTTGCGGAGGCACCGGCGAGGATGACACATGCTAGCATCCCGCCAAAGGAGAGGGACGAGCTCGGCATCGGCGAGGGGCTTGTCAGGTTGAGCGTGGGTGTTGAGGAGGCTGACGATTTGGTAGAAGATTTGAGGAACGGGTTGGAAAGTGTCTTTTGAGTGGGCGGACTCGTAGAACAAGTGGCCTCGAAGTATCATTATTGCACCGTGTACATTTCTTGTAACATACCCATAGAACCGCATCGTCGTACATAATCAACGTATTTTCGGCTTTCCGACCCTTGGTATCCTCCCACAGCTAATCGTCGAGCGCTAATCGCAGCTTATAATGAGCGCGATCAGTCCACATTTAGTAACTCCGAAGTGAGTCAACTTCTTGAACTTGAACCACCATCATCATGGCCGACGACGAGCCAGGTAACAGAAAACGAAGGTTACAGAATGCATGTGATGAATGTCGAAGGAAGAAAAGTACGTTCCTGTGGTGTGCGTTGCACTCTCCCCGCTTGGGTATTGACATGACCTATGAGTCCGCTGCGACAGCGCCACAGCACCAGGAAACATATGCACCAGCTGCCTCTCCTGGAACATTGATTGCACCCATGTTCTGGAAAAGAAGGTGCGTTTCGACTCGGACTACGCGATCATTCTTGAGTTCTCGACCATGAAAATAGACCGCCCCCTTGCATATGATTTGTCTTCCTTATGATTCACTTTCGCTCATTACAGAAACGTGGTCGTAAAGTAGGATACGGCTCCGGCATTTCTCGACACGGAAGAACTTCGAAGAGGGGAGATAATCCACAAGCTCTGGTGAATGCTATCCTGTCGTATTCCGAACCATTCATCATACCAGATGACCGCGAAGCAGTCTGGGAGATGTTGGTCAGTCTGGCAAACCACGCTCGTTCGCTCGACAAGCAGTTATCGTCAGCCCGACGGCGTTTAACTCCTGAAAATGACGCGTCTTCAGAAAGCTCGCCATTCTCTCCTTCCTTGACCAACGTGCACCAACGTGAGGAGGATGGAGAGGCCAAGGACTCCATAGACCATCTTGCCGCAGAGTTGAAGCAAGTCAACCTCGCCCTCGAACGACGACATTTCGGCAAATCCGGTCTTTTTTTATTGGTCCACTCCGCAGTAGACGCTCGACAAGATAATATGGCGGGTAGAAACTTCCTTTTAACAATTTTCGAGAACTGTAAACGACCCGAGTTCTGGAAACCTCCTCCTGTGAGTTTCTACCGCTTCAGAGTAGGAACGGCGACTCACGCGTACGGTTCGATAGCCTCAACAGCCCCTTAGAATTGAAGTGACTCCCTTTGTTTACCCAGAAGACGATCTCCTTCGCGACTTAATCGAGCTTTACTTCACGAGACATAATCCAACATTTCCGCTCTCGCATCGGCCGACCTTCGAGCGGCTGGTCTGGCAGGAAGGTTTACACCTACGTGACCAGTCTTTCGGTGCAACGGTCTTGGCCGTTTGTGCCCTCGCATCCCGACAATCTAGTGATCCTCGAACGCTTTGCGAGGGCAATACTTCGGAATATATCTTGGGGTGGAAGTATTTCCGTCAGATCCCTCTTCTTTGTAATGTGTTTACCGAGCCGGCAACTCTCTACGATATTCAACTTTGCGCCGTGAGTAGTTTCCAGAATCTCGTTCTTGCAAGAGTATCGACTCTCTCTCTCCTGATACGCGTTGCATCTACTAGCTATCTGCCTTCTACCTGAAGTCAACATACACCCCTGATGTTGTGTGGATCATGGTAGGTAAATACGGTCTGCTGAGGAAATGGTTCTACGCAAAAACAAAAGTGGCACCTACGGGATGGATCCCGTCGAGGACGAACTATGGAAGCGAGCTTTTTGGTTGCTCGTGTCCATGGACCTCTTTATGAGTGCGTTCCGTGGTCGCCCCCGCGCCACAACCTCCGATGAGTATGTATCTGTTTCTTTTCCAAGCCAATCAATGGCAATGCCGATATTTCTCCTTATGCAGTTTTGATTGCGATCTTCCACGCGAGTGTGACGACGAGTATTGGGAAAACCCTGATCCTAAACAAGCCCTTGTTCAACCCGAAGGGAAACCGTCTGTTCTGTCTTTCTTCGTGGCCTATCTCAAACTTGTCGACATCATCGGCTTCGTGCAGCGGAATCTAGTGAGATTGTTTGCTCCGCGCCCGATTCCCCCTAAATACTAATCAGACACGTCCATGCTAGTATTCGGTTGGTCGGAAATCGGAGTTATGGTCTGGAATGGGCATATCTGGCATCGAATGGAAACGGAAAGCAGTGACAGAGCTAGGCAAGTCTTTGTCCTGCAACTCGAGGCTGCAGTATCCCAATCTTGTTGATAGACTCTGCTCTGAACAAATTTTTGGATGAGATACCTGACCACCGTATGCCTTTCCCCTCCGCGTTGATTCCCTGAAACTGACTTGCGTATGAAGTGAAGTGGGATCCAGAAATGTCGAACCCTGTTTTCTTTCAGCAGTCGGCGCTGCTGCACTGCACCTATCATTGGGTGCAGATACAAGTCCACCGACCGTTTATTCCCCGACCAGGCCAAGAACCCATACTAGCGTCTCCCGCTCTTGCCATCTGCTCCAATGCTGCTCGAAAGGTCGTCTACATCTCGGAGACGCTACAGGCTAGGCGAGATCAAGGCATGCTTGCTCTCGAAATGGGCCCTCCATTGGTGACTTTCAAGACTCTTTCATATGTAAAAAGCTACTACTGATACAAGGATAATCTCAGACACTGCTTTTTGCCTCAGCCATCATCCTACTTGTCAGCATACGACATCCTAAACGGACGACGATCGCACCGAAGTCAGAAACTCAGAAGGAGATGACGGAAGTATACCGTTGTATGCAGTTGATGTCGAAGTACGAGGCTACGTGGGTCGAGGTTGTCTCTGGCGTCAATTGTCTCTAGCTGATGTCCTCGTTTGTTTCTTCCAGTCATCAGATGGCCGGCCGTCTAATGTACGCTGCTTATTTAGTCCCATTCCCTTCGCTGCCATCGAGAGTACTCATCTTCATCCCCTCGAACAGCGACATTCTGAGTGGGGTGCTCATAGCCGTACAAATTTCAGGAGCTGAAGCGAAGAGTCTCGCCGGCGACAACCTCGACGAAAGTACAGTAAGAGAGTCTGGGCTGGGACTCTCGAGCTCTCGGGCAGCTCTGGGAGGCGTCCGTGAGTCATTTCATGAAGGTAACTACGGGCAAGAAATCACAGCGCACACACCAATCAATACCCTCGACTATTCCACATCATTTTCGGCTGTTCAGAATACTGTTCCTACTTCGTCGTCGTCATCGCTCCCAATGGGCTCGACCGGGATTGAGTCCTCGTTCCCAGCGCATTTGCCTTCACCTCCGACAGGAGGAGAAAATTCCGGAAGCGGTTATATGGATAACTCAACCGCTGCGGACGAATTCATGCTGCACCAACCTCTTTTCGGTTTGCACACTCAGACTGTAACCCCGTCGTCATTCTATGGAAACGTTGATTTCACGTAAGTGAAGATCTGACCTGCACTGTGCGCACACGCTGAACAATATCTGCCTTTCGTTCTCAGTCAATACGAATGGAACTCGTTCATGTCCGATGTGGATGATATAATGTTGAACGGTGGAGGGGATTATCGTTGGTGTTGACGGACGATCGAGATATACCACCCACTGACACTGGACCTTGATTTGTATGTCGATGCCCTTTCGCGAACAATCAATTTGAGGCGTTGGCTGTTTTACACGAAAGGCGAGAGAGCATGATTGAGGACATCGAAGGATCCTCCACCAGACGCGAAAACACGTGTTTCGTCCAGATCCCGGTCAAGCTGATCAACGCGTTCCGCTGCACCAGAGAGATGTGCTACTTTGGCGCACGCAGCGTATAGTGCGAGGAGTTCGGGATCAGGTAAGGCATAGGTAGGGTGCGTCGAGTGGAAGGTGACAAAATCCTTCATCTCGTAGCGATTGACAATGGCGTATACTCTGTTTGGTCCTTCCGACGACTCTTTGGTATCCCCAAATCAGTTGTCGAGCGCTAATTGCAGCTTACAGTGGATATTGAGCGCTTGCGGCGATACCATATTTAGTAAATTAAGTGAGTCAACGTCTTGAACTTGAACCACCATCATGGACGACGAGCCAGGTAACAAGAAACGAAGGTTACAGAATGCATGTGATGAATGTCGAAGGAGGAAAAGTACGTCTCTGTGGTGTGCACCACGCTTTCCCTGCTTGGGTATTGACATGGATGATTTCTCTCCTACGAGTTCGCTGCGACAGCGCCACAGCACCAGGAAACATATGCACCAGCTGCCTCTCTTGGAACATTGACTGCACTCATGTTCTGGGGAAAAAGGTGCGTTTCGACTCGGATTACGCGATCATTCTCGAGTTCTCTACCATGAAAATAGACCACCCCCTTGCATATGATTTGTCTTCCTTATGATTCACTTTCGCTCATTACAGAAACGTGGTCGTAAAGTAGGGTACGACTCCGGTATTCCTCAACACGGAAGAACTTCGAAGAGGGGAGATGATCCACAAGCTCTGGTGAATGCTATCCTGTCGCATTCTGAACCATTTGTCATCCCAGACAACCGCGAAGCAGTCTGGGAGATGTTGGTCAGTCTGGCAAACCACGCTCGTTCGCTCGACAAGCAGTTATCGTCAGCCCGAAGGCGCTTAACTCCTGAAAATGACGCGTCTTCGACGGGCTCGCCATTCTCTCCTCCCTTAACCAACGTTCATCAAGCTGAGGAAGATGGGGAGGCCAAGGATTCCATAGACCATCTTGCCGCAGAATTGAAGCGAGTCAACCTCACACCGTTCGAACGACGACATTTCAGCAAATCGGGCCTTTTTTTATTGGTCCATTCGGCGGTAGATGCTCGACAAGACAATTTGACGGGTAAAAATTTCCTTATAACAATCTTCCAAAAATGTAAAAGGCCCGAGTTTTGGAAACCTCCTCTCGTGAGTTTCTTCCGTTTCAGAGTGGGAGCGGTATCTTATGCGTGTGCTTTCGAAGTCCCAACAGCCCCTCAAAGTTGAAGTGACTCCCTTTGTTTACCCAGAAGACGACCTCCTGCACGACCTTGTCGATCTTTATTTCACAAGACACAATCCAACTTTCCCGCTCCTGCATCGACTGACCTTCGAGCGGCTGGTTCAGGAGGGTTTGCACCTACGTGACCGGTCTTTCGGTGCAACGGTCTTGGCCGTTTGTGCCCTCGCATCCCGACAATCCAGCGATCCTCGAACGCTTTGCGAGGGCCAGACTTCGGAATATATCTTGGGGTGGAAGTATTTCCGTCAGATCCCTCTTCTTTGTAATGTGTTTACCGAGCCGACAACTCTATACGATATTCAACTTTGCGCTGTGAGTAGTCTCCGGATTCTCTCGTTCTTGCGAGCGTATCGATTCGCTTTCCTGATACGCGTTTCTTATACTAGTTATCTGCCTTCTACCTGAAATCAGCATACACACTCGATGTTGTATGGATCATGGTTGGTACCGGAATACGGTCTGCGCAGGAAATGGTTCTCCGCAAAAACAAAAGTGGCTGCTCTGGGATAAATCCCATCGAAGACGAACTGTGGAAGCGAGCTTTTTGGTTGCTCGTGTCCATGGACCTCTTTATGAGTGCATTCCGCGGTCGACCCCGCGCCACGACCTCTGATGAGTATGGATCTGTTCTTCCCCTATCCAATCAGTGGCATTGTCAACGTTTCTCCTTGTGCAGTTTCGATTGCGATCTTCCACGCGAGTGTGACGACGAGTATTGGGAGAACCCTGATCCTAAGCAAGCCTTTGTTCAACCCGAAGGGAAACCGTCTGTTCTGTCTTTCTTCGTGGCCTATCTCAAACTTGTCGACATCATTGGCTTCGCACAGCGGAATCTAGTGAGAGTTGTTCTTTCGCCCGATTCCGACTATATACTGACCAGACATGTCCATGTCAGTATTCGGTCGATCGGAAATCAGAGCTATGGTCCGGGATGGGCATATCAGGTATCGAATGGAAACGGAAAGCAGTGACAGAGCTGGGCAAGTCTTTGTCCTGCGTCTCGAGGCTGCATTATCTCAATTTTGTTGATAGATTCTGCTCTGAACAAGTTCTTGGATGAGATTCCCGACCACCGTACGCCTCTACCTCTCCATGTTTACTCTCAGAAACTGACTTGCGTGTGAAGTGAAGTGGGATCCAGAAATGTCGAACCCTGTTTTTTTCCAGCAGTCGGCGCTGCTGTACTGCACCTATCATTGGGTGCAGATACAAGTCCACCGACCATTCATTCCTCGACCAGGCCAAGAATCCATCCTATCTTCCCCCGCTCTCGCCATATGCTCCAATGCCGCTCGAAAGGTCATCTGCATTTCGGAGACGCTACAGGTCAGGCGAGACCGAGGCATGCTTGCTCTCGAAATGGGCCCTCCATTGGTGACTTTCAAGACTCTGAATTCACGTGTGAAAGGCTACATATACTGATACAAGGATAAACTCAGACCTTGCTTTTTGCGTCAGCTATCATCCTACTTGTCGGTATACGACATCGGAAACGAACGAAGATCGCACTAGAGTCGGAAATTCAAAAGGAGATGGCGGACGTGTACCGTTGCATTCAGGTAATGTCGAAGTACGAGGCTACGTAGGTCAAGGAAATTGTCTCTGGCGTCACCCGTCTATAGCTAATGACCTCGCTTATTTGTTTCTCCCAGTCATCAAATGGCCGGTCGTCTAATGTGCGTCGTTCATTTGGTCCCATTCTTCCTCGGTGCTATCGAGAGTAACCATATTCATTCCACCGAACAGCGACCTTCTGACCGGGGTACTAATGGCCGTACAAATCTCAGGGGCTGAATCGAAGAGTTTCGCCAACGACAATCTCGACGAAAGTACAACAGAGGAGTCTGGGCAAGGACTTTCGAGCTCTCAGGCGGCTCTGGAAGGTGTCCGTGGGTCGGTTCATGAAGGTAACTACGGGCAAGAATTCACAGCGCACACACCAATCAATACCCTCGACTATTCCGCTTCACTTTCAGCTGTTCATAACACCATTCCTACTTCATCGTCGTCGTTACTTCCTATAGACCCGACCGGGATTGAGCCCTCGCCCCCAGCTCATTTGCCTCCACCTCCGATAGGAGAAACTCCCGGAAGTAGCTATATGAATAACTCAACCCCTGCGGACGAATTCATGCTACACCAACCTCTTTCCGATTGGCACACTCAGACTGTGACCCCGTCGTCATTCTATGGAAACGTTGATTTCACGTAAGTCCGAAGGATAGATCGGACCTACACACACGCTGATCAATTTCTGCCTTTCATTCTCAGTCAATACGAATGGAACTCGTTTATGTCTGATATGGACGATATAATGTTGAACGGTGGGGGGGATTATCGTTGGTGTTGACGGACGATTGAAATATACCACCCACCTCTGCACTGGACTTTACTTTGTATGTCGATGTCCTTTCCCTGATTTTCAACTCGAGGCGTTGGCTGTTTCAAGCCTCGACGGAGCTGCATCACGGACAATCATCATTACATGAGGAACGCTTGCTTCGACTGTCAATTAATACATGAACAGGCTCCCTACGTCTTCGCTTCAGGCTCATCCAATGTTCTCCTTCATTCGCAAGTGACTTGGACGACTTCCCAAGTCAGACCATTTTTCGGGAGTCCTTCCAGCGTCTTCCCGGGCCATCCAGTGACCAACTCCTTGAGTTCGTCGGCGGTCAGGGAGTCCGCACTGATCGTTCCAGTAGCAGTGAAGCTACCATCAGCATTGGGCTCGGGTGAGAGACCTCCCTGGGAGGCACGAAATAATTTAGCAATGCAGGATCGAGACGGTGGTGGGCCACGAACGTACATTGAAAATGCCACTTTGAGCCTCGACGGCAATTTCACGACCGATGGCTATTGGAGGGGTTGTCAGCCAGTCAGTGGAATGTACTATATACTCAGCGAGCTACTGGTCAGCGGACGTACTAAAGTTAAGCTCTTCAGCGACGTTGATTCCATCGGCAGATGAAGAAGGGGTCACGACGTAGGCACAAGTTGCGCCTTCCTCGAGCTGGCGGCGAGCATTGGGAGCCGCGAACGCCACAGCGGCCAAAATGAGGACGAAGAAAGATTGTGAGGCAAGCATTGTGTGAGGGATTGGTACTGAACTTACGACCTGGCCAGTGGCTGTCTTTTATCTCGTTCTTGAGAATATCCATATATGGCAAGTTGACAGCATCTAACTTGTGAGAATTTCGACTCGATATATTCAGCCCTGGCAGTGGGATTGGTATTTCTTGTGAACGGCGTGTACTGCCCGTTGATTCATACATGTAGTACCTCGAACCTCACGAATCGAACGTTCGATGATCAGGCCCGTTTTTGTTCGCTGCTGCGCCGCAGCTGTTACTCAATGGTTCGAAATTGAGTGCCTTTCCTCGGGGTCGATGGCGTTTCAAAGCCACACGCCTCTTAAGCACAAAGGTGTCGCATGTACCCGATCCAGGGGGTGCGCACTCCTGCTAGCGCCCATATCAACCCCCCCTGGGGGTGTGGACCCAGGTAACTCAGAAGCCGTCAAGCCGTAGTTATGGTGGGAACATGGCACCAAATGTGGGTTATGTACTAGGAATGGTTGAAGCGAGACTAGTCAGCAACCATGGGACAGAATTACCAAGTCGTCAAAAAGAATCATAGTACGAAGTTTCCTGCTATGTGGTGGGGACCAGGTCGCGAGTCTTGAGTCGAATTGCTGCCAACAATGAGATTGAGTGCTTACATCATGACCACCATACTCAACAGAAGCGTCAACGGCTTGGCGGCTTCCGAGTTACCTGGGTCCACACCCCCAGGGGGGGTTGATATGGGCGCTAGCAGGAGTGCGCACCCCCTGACCCGATCGAACCGATGATCAATATATGTTACGCTGACTGTTGACCCACTCTCTCAAACAGGTGAGCGCCGATAGCACTATTCATGAAGGCCAGGAAGATCTTGGAATGGGAATGGGTGAGGCACCAACATTGTGTCAAGAGTTTATCTTCGGTTGCGACTTGTTTAGTGTCCCCATCAACTTACAGTACATATAATAGTACAACATGTCCCTTCCAATGCGAGCCTTCATACGCTAACCCCTTCAAACCATCGGTAATCTATCGCGCCATTCACCATGTCGTCAACATTAGCCATGAAGGTGTTCCAGTCTTCCTGACTGAGAGAAACACAAGGATCAGCGCAAGAATTATGCTGCAGAACACAGCGTACGTGAAGTCAAAGTCCCCTGAAGATGAGTCGGACGCGACGGTTTGAGTATACCACATGTTGTCAGGCTGCTGTAACATGTACTCGTTCGCGGCAGCAAAATTATGCATGGGGTCGTTGTTTCCGGTCTCTCCCCCTGTCGAAGCTGATAGAGGGCCGAATGAATCGACGTCGATTGAGTGCATAGAGGGGAGGTCATTTGCTGGGTTCGAGGTAGCCAGAGATGGAGGAACAGAGCTGCCGTGATAAGGAAGTGGACCGGATTGAACGAGGGTATCGTTCGTCGCCGATTCGTTACTAGAGGTTCCAGTATAAAAGAAGCTATGAAGGTCCTCCACTGGGACTGTCTGGAAGTCGGACGGTCCTCGACCAGATTTCATCGTATACTGTCCGGTGGTTCCAGGACTTCTGGGACGTTTCAATAAATCCTTGACCTGGGGAAGCTGTCCAATTGTTATGACCGAGGTTAAGATGTCTCTACCGGATGAGGTAGTGTATGGGTACTCCGCCGTGTCGTGAGATTGAGAAAAGGATAGACGCACACTAATCGACCGGCTGTTTGGTATCTGGGGGGGCAAAGTTTCGATCGTCTCATAGCGGCGGACCCAAATCAGCTTCAGCTTACCTGGCCTCATACTTCCGTATCATCTGAACACATCGGTACACGTCCGTTAGATCCCCCTTAGAATCCGACGCGATTTCGGAACGCTGCGTGTGCCAATAATTGACAAGGAGGATAATAGCCGAGACGAACAGAGACATCTGGGCACATAATCAGATACCCGACCACAGAACAGGTCAGGGGTTTGATAGTCACCAATGAATAAGGGCCCGTCTCAAGAGCAAACATGCCCTTGTCTATCCTACCTTGCATTGTCTCTATAATGTGAACAATCTTCCGAGCGGCATTGGAGCATATAGCCAGAGAGGGGAACGGCAGGATGGGCTCCCGGCCGGGACGGGGGATAAAAGGTCGATGGACTTGTACCGAAACCCAGTGGTAGGTAGAGTTCAACATCGAAGACTGCTGGAAGAAAACGGGATGCGACATCTTAGGATCCCACTTTACTGTGCGCGCACGTCAGTGGCGACCACACGCGGAGGGGTAAGACGTACAGTGGTCCGGAATCTGATCCATGAATTTATTCAGAGCGGAGTCTATTACCAATGTCAAAAGGCTGCAGACCGACTCTTAATGGTAAACTGAAGGCTCACCCAACTCCATAACCGCTTTTCGTTTCCAATCACTCCCGGAGACCCCCATACCAGACCATAAATCTGATTTTCTGGCCGAATACTGAGATATCTAATCAGTCATAGAAACTCGCGCGCAGAGACTGACGCCTTGTCTGACCAGTGTTCGCTGTGCAAAACTAACGATTTCGAGAAGTTTGAGGAGCGTCACGAAGAAGGATAGAACGGACGGTTTTCCCTCAGGTTGTACGAACGCTTGGCTTGGATCGGGGTTCTCCCAGTACTCGTCATCACACTCGGATGGCAATTCGCAATCGAAACTGCTCGAGACAAAGGTTAGTGTCAAATATGAAGGGCGCGAATTACATACTCGGAGGGGCTTGTAGCCCGCGGGCGTCCCATAGACGCGCACATGAATAGGTCCATGGCGACGAGTATCCAAAAGGCTCGTTTCCACAACTCTTCTTCCACAGTCTTACTGGCGTTTTTACGATGCAAACTCATCTCCTGAGCGGACCGTATTCCAATGCCGACTATGGTCCACGCCGCCTCTGGTGTGGACGCGGTTTGCAGGAAGTAGACGGCCAACTAGAGCGAAGATTGAGAGAACCTGACGGGCTGCAAAGTATACGAACTGCTCACGCTGCAGAGTTGAACATCATAAAGGGTCGGGGGCTCTGTGAACGACTCGCGGATGAGAGGTATCTGTCGGAAGTACTTCCACCCCAGACTATGGTCTGAAGTGGTGCCTTCGTAAAGCGCACGAGGATCATTCGATTGCCGAGAGGCGATGGCACAAACGGCCAGGACAGTCGCACCGAAAGATCGATTGTGTAAGTGTAAGCCCTCGGTCATTAGCCGCTCAAAGGTTGGTCGATGCAATAACGGGAAAAAAGGGTTGTGTCTTGTGAAATAAAGGTCAACAAGATCACGAAGGAGGTCAGCCTCCGGGAAAACGAAGGGAGGAATATTGACCCTAAGTGTCTGTTGCCACTGTTACCCTCAGGTTGAGATTGAGCGACAATTTTGAGTGATAACAACTTACAGGGAGGGGTTTCCAAAATTCAGCCCTTTTGCGTTGTTCGAAGGTAGCTTTAGTCCGAGCATAGTCTCCCAAAGGCCCTCGTCGAGCGTCCATTGCCGACTGGACCAACATATAATAGCTTGATTTGCCGATATGTCGTTTTTCATGGGTAAGAGCGACTTCTCTCAGCTCCGCAGTAAGTTGTTCGATGGAATCCTCGACCTCTTCTTCTTTGACTCCAGGTGTGCCACTCGAAGAAGGCGGAAGGTCAATAGTGGATGTCAAGGACGTATCGTGCCCACCGAAAGTTCCTCTGGTTAGTGATAGTTGCCTGCCGAGCGTCCGAGCATAGTTTGCTACATCTACCAGAATCTGCCTAACCGATTCCGAGTCTTCCGGAATGATAAAAGGCTTTGTGGTTGATAGAATGGCGTTTACCAGAGCTTGGGCATCATATGCCTTCCTTGATGGGAGTCTTTCACGCCGAGATGAGCTATGGAACCAAGAGAGGACCTGATTTCGCACCCTTGTTTGGGGCCACGTTTCTGTCACGAACAGTAAGTAACCAGGAGGATTCAGTCACACAGCCGTTCCGGGCGAAGATTGCGTGAACCGTGAGTGGGCGAGCCGAACTGTTCCCTACTTCAACGATTCTCTGTCCCGCCCAAGAAGAGGGAACATCATGAGATGGAAAACGGCCCGTACCTTTTTCTCTAGGAGATGCACGCAATCGATATTCGAAGAAAGGCAGTTGGAGCATATGTTTCCTGGTGCAGTGGCACTATCGCAGCGGACTTGTAGGGGAACTACCTGAGGAGAGAGAACCCAAGGGCATACTGCAAGAACGTACTTTTCCTCCTCCGACATTCATCACATGCGTTTTGCAACCTTCGCCTCTTGCTCGCTGGTTCGTCTTCCATGATGGATGATGAGGTTCAAGTACAAGTTGCAAAAGTGACACAATGGCTTTCGCGCTTTGAGGCGGTGCTCGTCGACCCCGACAGCTGGGACCAGGCTGGGGCTCGTATGCATACTGTAACTCACATGTTTAGACCGGTTCTCAAGATCTCAATATTAGCATATATGTGATCATTTTTATACTTACACAGTAACAAGCTGGTACTCAGTACGTCTCAGTTAGATATTTATTGCACTCAAGCGTTCTCTTCAGTACAGTTGAATAAATATCGTCGGCCTGCCATACAGTCATACTGTCCATTCAAACAACCTTGCTTTTTGTGCAGTTGCAACGCTAATTGGATCTCCAGAACCTCGCTCATCGAAAGTTGGCTAGAGGTTAGCCGAAGAACCTAGGCCCAAGGATCGACAGCCTTGCTGGCCTTATGATCGAAGCTTACGGCGTGCTTGAGGGATAACAGCGCTCGATGAGAATGGATGCCTCAACTACAGCACATGGAAATGGGGTAGGTTCTGATAAGGCGTATGTGAACACAGCGGGATTGTGGCGAATCCGGTGAGCCGCAGATACAACAACGAAAGCATGCGGGCATATTCATGTTGCTTAGCGTTAAGGTATGCATAGTACAAGAATGCTGTAGGACAAGGAGTGAAGAAGAACGTAAACGCAATGCAATTACTGTGAGCAGGAATCGAGTCAGTATGTAGGTGAGCAAAATCCGCGAATCGATAACGTACGAAAGTAAGCGCAGCCCCTTTCGTCTTCTTCTCACCACCGAGCTCGAAGCTAGAAAGGTAGAAAAGTCATGATCAGACGACTTCCACTAGTGATGAAATGTGGGCCTGGGACGTACTGCTTGCAGCGCTTCAAGGACAGTTGCATCTTGTATTTGCAGACTGTGCATTCCAACCGCAGTACAACCTTCTTCGTTGTCTTTGCCTATACGATCGAAGAAACATGATTCGTCAGTAATGACTTTTTTTGTAAATCGTTCTAGAACGCACCTTCTTGTGGAAGACAGGCTTAGTCTGACCACCGTATCCGGATTGCTTCCTGTCGTAACGACGCTTTCCCTGGGCGAACAGAGAATCCTTGCCCTTCTTGTATTGGGTCACCTTGTGTGGTCTATATTGGGGCGATAGCACCGTCAACACAAGGGAAGATCGAGAGAGGGTACGAGGGAACATACGTGTGCTTCTTGCACGTTTTGCCCTTGCAGTCTGTCCATCCAAAAGAATCCCATTAAACATTCGCCTTCCCAAAACCTCCAAGTCCAACGGTTCACTCACAGGTCCTGCGTGTCCTAGGAAGGATGAACGAGAGGATATCAGCACGGAGAGACAGCAGAAACCTATAGCGGAAATACGCACTTGGGGATGTTGACCATTTTGTTGTTGCCGGCGACGCGAGGGCTTGTCCTTGACCTTTTGTTTGTCCTCGATTCGATTCGCGGACAGGCGGGACTGTGGGACTGGGTGCGTGAGAATTAATGTGTAGAACTGCGTAGTTATGGAGAATAAGGTTTGCTGCAGTCCGTACTCCGATTCACGGCATGGGCGGCATTGTCTTCAGGCAGCAACGCCGACCGGCTATCTTCGGGAAATTCCGCATCACGTCAACGTCCTCTCATACTCCTCATGCTCATCCTGTTTCACAGATCTTGAAGATTGGCTACTTTCTGTATCAGGGTGCTCTGCCTTATGCTATACAGCCAAGTCACCGGGTATTTCATCGACACTTTCGCACTTGCATGCTCTCTCCTCCGATTTATATTTTCGTCTCCTGGCTGTGGGCATTTTGTTCTCCCGAGCACTACCTCTCAGATGTTCCCGTGGCATATGGAGTGGCGTTGCGGCTTCTGTGGGGGTCAAGGATGACGACTTGACACCATTCTATCGAACTTTAGCTACCGGGAAAGCCTGTGACCTTCCTGCAACTTGTCAATGTCCCGTCGGTGGCGTTAGCGAGCTCTTGTGTGTCCGTGTCTACCGGTGCCTAGTTTGAATGCCGCACATTACCCCCAACATCCTGCGACCGTTCTGAATCTCTCAACAACATCGATGTCATAGCTCTTGGCCTGATGGGTATCTACAATCTCAGGCCCTGAATTAGGATTTCGGAACTTTGGACGCCGGACGGACCATGAAACTGGACAGCGATTGTTCGATGGATCGCAAGGTTCTGTTCCTCGCGAGTCGCGCCACAGCTACGGATACTAGCGCTGATTGCCAGCGTCAATACACCCAAGAGCAGCCTCATACTACAACCACTGTACTCGGACCCGCGACTTCTGCCTTGGCGTTTGCGACGTTAATCACCGTGGCTCTTACCCAACACCTACCTAACTTAGCCCGAAGTCGTCGAGGTAAAATCCTTGTCCTTCCATGACTTGGTATCTCCTAGGCGCTCGCTCATCGATTGCGCTCGATACAGTCCTTATGGGCGTGAGTGTTTTACGGAAATGAAACCAGTAGAAGGGACCTTAGATGAAAATTGGCAGCTTTGGCGTTCAAAAGAGACGGAATGGAAGCTCTCAGAGTGTCAAACCTTGTTGTATAAAGACAGCTACGGTAGGCTAGCTCCAACACAGCGGGAGTTCATTTCGGGTTCTTAGGCTACTTGCTATGATACGACGGTATTGAAAGCATGACGCCTTGCGCGTTTGGCTGCGTTTGAAGCGTCACGGAGACTCTGTCGCTTTTGAAATCAATATACCACAGTCGTCATAGTCGGTGGTAGAACTATTTTGTTGACCAAGGCCTCATTCTCAGAATGCTCAATCAAGCGCCCTGTGGCTTGCTTGCCTCCAGAGTCCTCTTTTAACACGTCCTTGTGAGTCGTTGGAACGTGAGATGGAAGGACTATTCGCGTTTAAGGTTTTGTGGAGTACGAATGGTCAGACTTACGCCGACTCCAGGTTTGTATATGAGACGCCTTGGGCGTTTGGTTGCGTCCAAAGTGTCACTGAGACCCGGAAGGATCGCCTGATGTTGGCTTTTTATTATACTATAGTCGTCATAATCGATGGTAGAACTATACTGAACTCCAAGGCCCCATCCTCAGAATGCTCAATCAAGCGCCCAGTGGCTTACTTGCCTCCTGAGTCCTCTTTTGGCACGTCCTTGTCAGTCGTTGAAATCTGCGATGGAAGGACTGTTCGCGTCCAAGGATCGTGTGGAGTGCAAACCTGGTACAAACGGCCAAGGTTTCTGTTCGAGCGCTAAGTCAACCCAGCGATCAGGTCGTGGAAATGAGCACTCCGGGTCGGTCCTCATGTATACCTATCTCTTTTCAGTTTGTGAGGGAAACGGACACGGCTTCTTCTATACTGGGCTTCTTCTGGAAACATACTCACGTTTTGGGTGGTGAGTGTCCTGCTACACCTCCATCCGACCGGAACATGCCTAAACTCCCAATTGCTCTCCAATTGGTAGATGACAAGGCGTGTATCTTTTTCTCTCATGCTGAGATACGACTATTTTGGAATTGTGCCGCATGTTTCCGTGAACCGCGAGACTTGAAGCCTTCACCTCTTGGATATACTCGAGCGGCCGCACCACTACAACTCTGTATGGCGCGATGTACATATGGTCAATCGTTGGTCGACTGCAACCGTTGTATCTCGTCTTCTACTATGGCGTGCTTTTTTTGCGTCTCGTGCCGCTGAGAGTGCTGGATAAGTTGTTCCCACACCGAGCGGCCGACGACTCACGAGGCTGAATCAACATTCTTGGTCTTGAATGTTGGACGTTGATATCTTGGTATAGTGTATGGCTTCCCCCCTGGGATGTTAGTCAGTGCGTGATATTCTCTCAAACTAGCAATCATCGCACACCGTCTGGCATGGAATGGACACTCTGCGCGTACCCGGGAAGCCCGCTCAGGGTGTGGCAATAGCCGGGGAGCCCGTTCAACTCCTTCGGCAATTTCCGAATTCCCTATTGGTCTTCTTGGTCTTCTAGGTCCAATGTCTGTTAGTCTACAGATATGGCTCGAATATTACTGGCTGGTCACTAACGCGTACGGCGTTCCCGTTCCCACCAATACGGTCAGGCAAGGGAAGGCTGTACGGAAAATCTTCCGTTAACCTTCGACGGTCCTCGTTTCCTCAAGGAGCTCGAAACCTTCGTGATTCTCATATAACTAGATGGTTATCAGTGTTACCAACTACAATCTACAGTACTTCTGCCACTGTCAGTGTGTGTGGTAAGCATCGACGCGCTTCAGCGTTGTTTATTCTCCCCGCCGTAATTCTCCCGCTCTCGGACTTGAAGGCTCCTTACAGCCCTGTTTCAGTAGCACGGTTTACCCACTGCTCCCGTGCGTACGTAGAGATTCTTTAAGACGAAATGAATATACCGTTCGACATGTAGGTGAGTACGTACAATAGGTAGGCGCAGTTTAGAATTGTCGAGTATCCTCGGGATCTCGGATATTGGCAGCGGCGCGGCCCGACGGGGTGCGCGCATGATGCGCGTCCTTGTCTCTCACCGCCTCCCCCGCCGGCTTCAACGCCTCGTGAGTAGTAGGAGGACATCCTCACGGGTGTTCTAAAACTTGATTTACTTAGCTGCCTCATAATTTGGATTCGGTATAACGTAGTGAACCATCTCATGAGTTTCAACCCTGCCAAGTTCGAGTTCGTGGAGATTGTTATTATTATTCCGCAAAGGGGTGCTTGAACTAGCTATATATCGAGCCAGTGGCCACCTTGAAGTCTTAGAGACAGGAAGAATATGTGAATTTTGCATGTGGGTTCGTATCCCTCTTCCGCAGCGTGTGGTCAGAAGCTATATCTCAGAAACTGATGGCCCCTCGTTCCCCCCTCCCCCACCGCTTCACGACTTTCTCATCACGCGGGGCAGGCCCTGGCTCAGTGAAACTCCTCGGAGGTTGGACTCTCTGTTCTCACCACGAGCACCCAGTACCAACGACGATCCCAATCGGACTTTACATCAAAAAGCCTCGAATTCGAAATCAGATCGACGACAACTACGAGTTGGGTAGCACAGACACAAGCTTCAGAACCTGAGTCCCTCCCGTCGTTGAACGTTTTCCTTCCAGATCAATGTTATCGTAATGATCAGTCAAGTCACTTTTATCCTTATCACTGTTCAATGTTCGACTTCCGAAGCTGCCGCCGTACCAGGTACGCGCGCCAGTTGTGAACATACCCATATCATTATCGAGGGCGTGAAGGATTGGTGGACGAGTGGAAGCGGGAACGTCGCACGCGTTGGTGCCGTTGACAGCCAGTAACAACTGAGAATCGGAGAGTTGCCGGAGGGGATGGACGAGGTTCTGGAGATTGCAAGTGCAAAATCTTGGAGGGATAGCGTTCGATCCAGGACGACGGTGGCATGATGGCCAGGTTTCGGTCGACCTGGATATGTACTGTAGAGTACAGTTGACCTCGGCGAAAGATGATAGCCATCTAGTCATAGTAGCGTTTCGGAGCCCTCGAGGCCCTTGAGGAAACGGGTACCGTTGGAGGTTAACGGAAAAGATTCCGCACAGCCTGAACTCTTGGCTGACCGTAGTCGAGGTCGTCTCGCTTTCCCCGCCGGGCTCTGCCGTGGCGATAGCTATCATAGCACATTGAGATTTCTCGATATGAACCATGACGCTGTGAGATAGGGCAAGCCACTCCGTAATAGACGGTATACGGCTAGTTCTGAAAGCGGAAGAGGGCTGTCACCGGTGTCCGAAAGGTTAGGAAAGATCAGAGAGTGAGATGGGCGCCTTGAGGAGTGTTGTGAAGGTGTGGGGTATGGAGAGAACATTCCTCTGAGAAGGCACTGACGTTGAAAATGAAGCTCAGCAAGTCCTGTCATGATGATCAGTGTACCTGTTCAGTGCCGAGATGATATTGACTGTAAATGTTCCCCAGAATTTTTCCGTGGGTCTTGCTATGTTTGTAGGTACCGCTGGATTGATAACGGATAGTAACGGATGCTCCTTTAGGCAAAGAAAAAAACAGGCGGGTATGATCATGAGCGCTTGCTGAGGAACAACACGGCCGTTATGGTAGTTTCTTGTTTGGGCCCTCGGAGGACAAAAGAAACAATATCTTGGTGGAGCCTCTGAGTAGTGTAGATATCTGTATCAGGGGTTAGTTTGAGTACACAATGCAAAACTGAGAGTCCGCGGAGAGGCCCTAGCCAGAACAGAAATAGCAGAAACTTGAACTAGATAAGTAGGTTGCGGCGGCACCACCTGGATGCTGTGGATTAGTCAGCAAATTGATTAGCCGGTCTGAGGCCGGTTGACGGCAAATAAAAAGTTGGGGACAAGAGGGTCCAGGGTCGTACCATCTCTCTTTTTAGGTTGATTTTATTCCTCCACCACTTATTTCTCTGTTCCTTCACCGGAGTCCTTCCTAATTGCCTCGAACGCTCCCTGTAAAGTCCGGTAAGACCTCATTTTCTCCTAGGATTTGCAGTTCATATTGATTGATTATTGAACAGCCTCAGAAAACGGTTCTACATATATAGACAGGTCACTGGCAGTGACCTACCCTCATTCCGTTTTCTGCCAGCGTTCCTCTCACCAAGATGCGCGCGTTATTCAAGCCATTCGCTATTCATGCAGCATATTCACCCATAGAGACCATCGTGTTCTTCTTCATTCTCGCAACTCTTGCATACTTCCACGTGCTATCAACTATAAAGCACTCGACATTCTTCGCACCGTCAAATCCAACTACATTTAGACCTGCCTATCTTTTACACCATCAAGGAGAATGGATAAATGCTAGAGAATCTCTGTGGCTGCGCGAAACCAAGCCTGGCGCGGGTAATGCTGTCTTGGGAATAGAGCTGGACCAGGTCGTGTTCTCGCTTGACTCGGTAAGGAACAAGGATGTGAGTCAAAGTAACTTGCTGTAGAAGGAGCCGAACTGACTTATATTGCTCTCAGGTCGTTCCAGAGTCTATCACTTTTGACATGGACGAACTATCTCAGCCTGTTTCCGAAGCAGCAGCGCGATTACCGAGGAACCTCACCACTTGCTTCAAACCCACTGTAGAGAGTTTGACTGAACTTGGTGGTTCCACCCAGGCTGCTGCTTGCTTCACGGATGAATTTGCCACCCCACGTTCGATTCACCACACTTACGCAGCACTTCCTGGTCAGCATACCGACTTCGCAACGACCTTGTACCACGGACTCACTCACATTGACGAGAACGGTGTGCGCTTCGAGGTCGAGGCTACTCAGGCTGAGACTATCCAGGAGATGAGGGACAGCAGGTGGATAGGTTATGCTGCGCGCACTTTGGTCGTACGATTCTGGGATCTCGCAAAGGTCGGTCGATTTCATCATTTTTTCTAATTTTATCATCTCGTACTAAATTAACCTTCTCAACAACAGAAAGCCGATTCGCTCGACATCGTTCTCATTCTCGCCGGCTATTTGCTCATGCACATGACTTTCTACTTGTTGTTCTCTCGTTCACGCCGTCTGGGCTCCAACATCTCTCTTCCCATCGCCATCCTCTCCGCAGCCATTCTCGCTCTCCTCCTCTCCCTTCCTATTGCGACATGGCTCCGTATCCCCATGGATCCCGTCGCCCTCACGGAGGCCCTTCCATTCCTTGTCTGTACCGTTGGCTTCGACAAACCCCTCCGTCTTGCTAGGGCTGTGTTCAGTCACGCACACCTCACTAGCCCTGTCGGCGGCTCGAGCTCGAACGGAATGCTCAAACCTGCCGGAGAGATCATTCTCGAATCTCTTTCCAACGTCTACAGCCCCATCCTCAGGGACTACATCCTGGAAATTGCCGTCCTCACCATCGGTGCAAACAGCAAAGTCAGCGGACTTAAGGAGGTTTGCGCCCTCGCTGCCTTGGTTTTGGGGATCGACTGCCTTCTCTTGTGCACTTTCTTGTCCTCAATATTGTGTATCATGATCGAGGTAAGTTATTGTTCTCTTACTCCCCTTTCGTTTGTTTCCGTCAATCTGGTGTTTCACGTTTCCCCGATCGGCCATGTCTCTCATTTTCACTGTCGCTAATAAAATGATCCCTGTTCCTGCAGGTTCGGAGGATCCAAAACGTTCGCGCCCATACCACTGGTTCGGCCAAACCCACCACCAAAGTGAACGTCACCTACCCCGACGGATCATCGGAGAAAGCAACTTCCGAAGAACCCGGTGCTACTCTGGGACAGAGGCTGTACAAGATGGTATTGGGCGACAAGGGCTCAAGTTTACCCTCTCAAGGCTCCAAGGCGTCTAAGCAGTCGGAGAACCCCGTTGCGAGACTCAAGCTGCTTCTGGTGAGAGGCATTCTTCGCCCCCGCATCCATTCATCATTTCTCATTGACACTATCGGAATAGATCGCTGCATTCTTGACCCTCCACATCCTCAATCTCTGTGCTCCGCTCAAGCTTCAGCGTCAAAGCGCCAAGGATACTCCTCCTCCCGCAAGCAAAGTTGTCGATGCCACCAGTCCCGCCATTCTTCATGCCCTTGGTGCTCTTGTCTCTTCTGAACAAGACGGTTTCACCGACCAGATCCTTGTGAAGGTCAACCCACCTGTTCAAGTTCACGTCCTTCCCCCTCAGAACATCATTGCCGCTGCCCCCGTCATCAACGCAAGCGAGGAGCCCGTGAGCTTCTGGGATAGCTTCATGACCAACTGGTCCAACCTCGTCGGCGACCCCTTCATGTCCAAGTCGATCATCATCCTTCTCGCATTGAGCATCAGTCTCAACGGCTACTTGCTCAAGGGCATCGCTGCTGGGTTGGCCGGAAAGGGTGCGAGCACCAAGACCGGTGGGGTTAGATTCACCGGTGATGAGGAAGAGAAGAAGGAAGAGACGGAGACGGTCAAGGAAACTTCCCCTTCGAGGGCAGAGTTTGAGGTCGCCAAGATCTCTGCGCCTCATGTCCCCCCTGCACAGTCTGTGTCGCCCCCGAGACAGGTCGTCCAGCTCCCCGCAGCTCTCGAGCGTCGTCCGACCACGTTTACCCTTGAGGACGTGGACAGGAGACTCAAGGCTCGGAAACTCACTGTCTCGTCTACTGGTTCCTCGAGCGATAGTTCCAGTGATGAGCAAGAGGGTGAAGAAGTTGTTCGGTCTTTGGAAGAGTGTATTGCCATCTTCGAGAACGGTGATGGACCTGTTAGCGTCAGGCTGAAGAAGCTCGTTGACGAAGAGGTTATCCTGCTATGCCAGAACGGAAAGATCGCGGCTCATGCTCTCGAAAAGACCCTTGGCAACACCGAGTACGAGAGGGCCGTTCGTATTAGGAGAGCTTTGATTTGTGAGTCCTTCGTCTTCGTTCTCTTTTATAGTGTCTCAATATCAACCGCCCACAGCCCGCGCATCTGTCACCAAGACTCTCGAATACTCCGACATCCCCTTGAGTCACTACGACTACACCCGCGTCTTCGGTGCATGCTGTGAAAACGTCGTCGGCTACATCCCCCTTCCTCTCGGTATCGCCGGTCCTCTCAAAATCGATGGTCACCTCTTCCCCATCCCTATGGCCACTGCTGAAGGCACGCTCGTCGCTTCGGCCTCTCGTGGATGCAAAGCTCTCAATGCCGGTGGAGGTGTCACCACTGTCCTCTTGAAGGATGGTATGACCCGTGGACCTGCTATCGACTTCCCCTCCGTCGTTGTTGCTGCTCAAGCCAAGGCCTGGGTTGATTCTCCCAAGGGTTACGAGACGATGAAGACTGCCTTCGAATCGACGTCCCGGTTCGCGAAGCTTAACAGCTTGAACATCGCTTTGGCGGGTAGGACAATGTTTATTCGGTTTGCGACGGCCACTGGCGATGCTATGGGTATGAACATGATCTCAAAGGGTACCGAGAAGGCCTTGGAGGCTATGCAGAAGGAGTTCCCCGAGATGATTGTTTTGGCATTGTCGGGCAATTACTGCACGGATAAGAAGCCTGCCGCAATCAACTGGATTGAGGGACGTGGCAAGTCCATTGTTGCGGAGGCTGTTGTTCCCGGAAAGGTCGTGGAGACGGTGTTGAAGACCACAGTCGATGCGCTTTGCAACTTGAACACGAAGAAGAACTTGATCGGTTCTGCGATGGCTGGATCCGTTGGTGGTTTCAACGCACACGCTGCCAACATCCTCACGGCTATCTTCTTGGCAACTGGACAAGACCCGGCACAGAACGTGGAGAGTTCCCAATGTATGACTCTCATGGAACCGTAAGTGTTGGAGTCTCTTCTTCGCCAGTGAACTCGATTGGCTGACGTCGTCCTTTTCTTGCAGGGTCAACAACGGCAAGGACCTTCTCATGACCGTCTCCATGCCCTGCATCGAAGTCGGCACTGTCGGTGGTGGAACCGTTCTCGCACCTCAAGGCGCCGTTCTCGAGATGCTCGGCTTCAAAGGTGCACACCCCACACACCCTGGTCAAAACGCTCAGAGCCTTGCTCGTCTCGTCGCTGCCGCAGTTATGGCTGGTGAACTCTCACTGATGAGTGCTCTCGCTGCCGGACACCTTATCCGTGCGCACATGGCCCACAACAGGTCTCAGTTGCCCACACCTTCTGGTACGCCTGGACGTGTGCCCACGGTCACTGGCGGAGAGTTGGCGCCATCCAAGGCGGTGTCGTTGAAACCACCGCCGCCGTCGGGTGCTGCAGGCTTAACGCCATCGTCGTCAACCGCATCGCTGCCTCCGTATTCGCTAGAAAAACCATGAGTTCTTCGTTGAGACTCATGAACCCCTCCTCTCCCGCCATGTCTGTTTACCGCTCCGCCCCCATACCCATACTTTCAACTTCTACCTTGTGTATTATAAGTCCCCACGTTAATTGCCCTGCGTTGTTGGACGGTTTAGGTTGCAGGGTGCTGCTGCAGGAATTCTTCGTTGTCATTGTTGGTGATTTCGCTTTAACATTTGTATCAATTACGATTTGCTTTCTTCGATTTGCCCATCGCCCCCACCTTGCCCCTCTTCCCCCAGACTCCCATCGCCCCGTTCATCCCATTACGCCTCTACACATTCATCCGTATTGCTCACAAGTTACAAGTACTGCACACGCTCACATCACATTTTTTATCTGCTTGGAATCTTCTTTCAACTTGAACTTGTTTTCCCTTTTGCTACTTACATCTTTATCTTACAAACATTAAGTAGTCGATATGACATGACGGTAAAAGTCAAAGTAATGACTGCACGAATAGATTGGTTGAAATGACCTTGCCCGACTACTTTGCGTGAGATTGTAGGGCCGCAATATGGAACGGTTATGGCCCCGGATGGGAAGGCGGGATGCGGGGCTGGACTATCGGCAGCACGAGCTCCGATTACTCACGGTTCCCAAGTCTCCTCGGATTAGCTTAGAGTCTTCGAGGGCAGCTTGGAACACCGTCTAAGCTGTTAAATATCTCATTCATCCCGATTTCCTGGAAACTTTTCATTGCGGCGTTCCGACTTGTCGTAGAATACATAGCAGATGTCATTCCGAAGGCAACATCGGAGAACACACGGGTCCCAGGAGCAGTCTTGGACTACAAGTGTGACTATCATTTCGATAGGCACGACCTCGGAGGCAATCTAGCAAGCATTCAACGTTGGGGGCCACTGGGAAAAGCGTCTGGCCCAACGTGCCTCCCTTGTGAGGCTTCTTATACACAAATCTGGGGCAAATTTAGGACAAGAATAGATGTGAATGTTATCATGATACAGCCTGGAAGCTACCCGGTAGGGAAGTGAAATTCAATACACGTATTCCTTCGAGACACGTCCCATCTCATTGTTACCGTTTACTATTACACCCTGTGAAGCACGCCGAGCGGTACCCTCGCGATTGGCACGGGCTCGGCGGAGAGCAACTCGCTGACTCCAATGTAGAACGCCACCAATCCTGTGCAGACGCCAAAGACGCCGCCAGCTTCCAGGATCCTGGAGGACGTACGAAGTTGGGTTCTTCAGTGTATATAATGACTTGAGCATGAATTTTGGACGTACTTGGGGTTGCCTGTGAATTCAGCGGCGCTAAGCATAGCTAGTGCGAGATCCAGCAAGGTCAAAAGGATTGAAAAGGCTATATGTCTACGGATGACGGCGAGCCTGAACGTCGGGTATGAGCGTTAGGAGTACCACGAATCGGAAGGCGCCTTACAAGAAAAATGTGGTAATCATGAACCAGGTAATAAGATAGATGCCCAGGGCGTTGTGGAACTCTTCATCTGACGAGAAGGAATCTTGGATTCCCGAAGCTGGGATGTTGATCGTTGCGTAGGAAAGCCAGAAAGAGCCGTAAGACGCGAAAGCTAGAGGAAGGACTTGTTAGCCAAAGCTTCCGACAGAGGTTGCGCATGCGAGGTCTTACCTGTGGCACCAAATACGTTCCCTCTGGGAAATTCCCACATCCCTGCTATGAACTGGGTAAGACCCCCAGCAAAGATGGCCATCCCGACGACAACATTAGTGGATTGGACGCCACGGGTGTGAAGATTGTAGAGAGAAAGGATAAAAGTGGTAGCCGCGAAGGAAAAGAGTCCCCTAAATAAGAGGTCAGTCATTGAATGTAAGCAGAGCAAGTATCACGAAAGCACTCACATAGGGCCAGGATTGGCTACCTTGGAAGGGTACCTTTGGTAAGAGACCGGATCGGCATTCGGACCATACTCATTTTCCGCGACACGCTGCTTATCTGTGCCGTTGATATGGGAAGGAGAAGACATGATGAGCTAGCTATGTGCTTTTGACTCGCTTTCAGTGAGGCGAAAGGAACAGGGAAGAAGACACTTGCCAGGAGATGGAGGGTCGTCTTTTTTATGCCTGGGGCGACTATTTTTGGTATCGTGAGAAGCCGTGCGTAGACTGGTCATTCTTTCTCGTAGGTGGAGACTTCGAGAGCGCACATTACAGGCGTTAGAGGAAAAACTTTCCAGAAATAGTGGTAATCCTGTGAGATCGGTTCATAAAACAGGCGTGCAGCCCTGGAGTGCGAGTCAGAATGACGAGGCCTGCGAAGCCTCAACCGGTCGTTGCCTCATTCTGGAACGATGGTAACGTCAGCTAGAGGGCACGGAAAAAGAAGAGGTTGGGATACCAGAATGCTCAGCCGCACGAGACCTTGAGCTTGGGAAGCTCGTCATGGATAGAACAAATTGAAGTTTGAAAACTTGTGATGTTTACGGAGACTCCGTTGACTCGCTGTTGACAGTAAGCATAGCGTCGAGACGTAGTAGACTTCACAATCAATTAGCCTTCCCTTTCGACTCTTATCCTGCCGAAGCTGCTGACCGAACGCTCGAGAGTTAGATATAGATACCAGATATACGATTTTTACTCACCGCAGTCAACAGCTCTCCTAGCAGTGGTACTTCGAGTAATTTCTGCAGAGTTCAGGGGGTTTTATAAACTCTTCGGATATCGGCTGCAAAGAGGAAGAACCAGTGTGATGACTTGGAAATTGGAATCGATGGCAAAGCTGGTGGCAGGCGTTGCACCAGGCGTTCTGCGAGGCATCAATGAGCATAAAATTATTGTGCCTTTTTACCTCCATCGCGCGTGGGTAGGTCGATGTTTGCAGCGGAAGGCAAGAGGGAGAGCTCAGCGTTCTGTTACTCAGGCCTCGTAGGAAACTAGATCTAGGGTTAGGGTTGAGCCTGAGGACCAATTTGCAATTGTGGACCTGCTTGGACCGACATCAACTCATCACTGCCGGTGTCGCTCGAAAATTCGGATAGAGACGAGATACTCATTTTGAATGGATAGCGACTCAAATATGCGATTTCTGCTTCTAGCCATCAATGTCTGCCCTCTCCCAACAGGCGACTCGACAAGAAGTATAGTAATGCTACCACTAACCTACTTATAAAAACAGTACCGATTCAGTGCTAACTTCCTTAGGCTTCAACAGCCCAAGTCCAACTTCTGTGACGCTCCAGGTATGTCTACAAGAGAACTGGAACGAGAGCCCGACGAGAACAGCCAATGAATGGCACTCCGGCTTACCTATATGAGTCTTCCAACCAGTTGAGATCCACCGAACGGGAAAACTTCTGGCACTTCAGCCTAAACTCCCTCCACATATTGTCGTCGGTGATCATGTTGTTGACGTATGTCTTCAAGTTGCCATCGTTATTCTCAGCCTCGTATTCCACCGTATTGCGAACTTGGTCCAAATCCTCAGATAGACGCGTATAAATGGCCATCAGCTCCTCGAATCTCAGACAACATCATTATATCTAGCGTCAAGATTGCTCGCGAGCAGCTTACGTGCAGATGTCTTCCGGTGAGGTCAAGATCTCCCTGTGTGATGATTTTTGAGGTCGTTGATAGTACATCGATCTTTTCGAAATCGAAGGAAAAATCACCTCATAAAAGTCCTCCAGTGATTTGAAGAACCGCAGAGCATAAAAATACCGATAGGCATCACGATCACACAAAACTGACTGCGATTCGTCCGCGCCGAGAGTGACCTCGGGAGGCCAGCAAAAGGTAGTGGGACCGAGCACATACGAGTCCTCTTCAAGTTCGTTAAGACGTAGATATGGCACGGAGATTCCCCAATATTCGCGATCTTCCGATTCCATGTAGTGAGCTTCAACGCGATAGACGAGGAGGGAGGAGACTTGGAAGTTCAGGGTCAAGAGTCCAGACCCAGTAACTGAGCGCTCATCAACACGCGGAGGAAATACCCGTAGGCCCGAGACGATCCGGGAGACGCGCGGGGAGACAGATAGAGCTACATTGCACAATAGAACACAGAGGCCCTTTGATCCACAAATTCCCAAGAAGACCTCACACGACGCCAGATTCTGCCAATATTCGTTCTGTCAACGACCACAAATCTCCCGCAAGTCCCTTCTCCATCTCCCGGTCCCTCTCCCCATCCCTGGCAAACATCCCCGTCGACGTGATTTTCGGGCATTGTGCATTCGGACAAGGCTCTAGATACGCGCCTTTATATCTCCTTCTCTCGGACCAGATGGCTTCAGACGCTGCAGCAAAGGCGGTCGAACATCCCCTCTCGTGCTCTGGTACGACCAACGACGATACCCCAGTCCAGTTTGATAGGTGTTTGCTGAGAGCGGAGTACAGACCGGTTATTTTTGACGGTCTAACGGCGGATTTGACCTGCTCCGGCGTTTCCACCACTCCAGGATCGACAGAGATGACTGTGATAGGTAGAGGGCCCGAGGGATGCGCTGTTTCGATTATGTGTTGTAGGTGCTCAGTCCAGAGAAGACAGAGAAGTTTGGAGTGGCCTGCCAAATCGAAAGTTGAAGATGACAATCTCCTGAAGAATTGGGATGCACTTACTGAACCTCAAGTACTCCGAGGGAAAATTCTTGCCATTGAGGTCCTCGATACTCTTAAACTTGAGTGAAGGGAATGGTATCACTCTGTGGGACGCGGCTACCACCTGTGAGTAGTCAGCTTACGGAGGAGCTATTATGAAGCAAGATGTGCGCCCACGTTTACGATTCTAACGTCGGAATGAAAGTCGTTCATGGCTGTAAACGCCAGCAGGGGAAGTAATGCCCTCGTGAATACGAATGGGCTGATATAACTGGTATGAAGCGTGTCAGTGGTCGGGAAAAGGGCGAACCGCCGAGATTCCTACTTTATAGTGGCGATGCTCGACAGAGCACTGTCACTCCCGCGAAATTTCCCAGAAGATCTGTGAGCGTGTAAGCTACCGTGCTAGACACGTAGAAAAATCCAGGTGTACATTCCGGCGTTGTTCACTGTACACGGCATGAGAAGGGTATCCGAAGCGATTGGTCAAGTACAATCACACCTAAGATATCAAGCCTTCTTTCGAGTCTGATAATCTCCTCAGCCGCCCTCCTTGCTCCTTTGGGACTACTCAAATCAAGCTCCAGCCACACGACCTGTCCATGACCTGGCGAAAGCCCTTCCCAGCGTAGATGTTCGATCGCTTCTTTGGCCTTCGTACTATTTCGAGCGCCAAGGTACACTTTGGCACCCGCTCTGGCGAGATGTTTGACCGTCGCGTACCCGTTTCCCCGACTGTAAGTCAAAAGTCAGTTTTCTTACGACCACGACAGGAGGTACAAATCGAACCCACTTTCCACCGGTGACAACAGCCACCTTTCCCCTCAAGTCGAGCAGGTCCGACAAAGGATCGAACGTGTTTTCGTCTCCGAAGAACATTGGGTTCGGGAGGGGTAGGGGGTACAAAGATGTGGATGCGGGGTTGCGGGGGTGGGTGGTCGATAGGTGATTTATAAATTGAGCTGGGGGATTTTGACGTCGTGGTGCGCCAAGACGGTAAATTGAGTGTGAGCTTCCTGTAGAAATGCCGAAGCTCAAACGACTCCTCAGGCGAATTTGAATGGTCCGCCCATAGGTAGTGCGGCGATAGGACAGTGTTGTTGCCGGTCAAACCCATGGACGCAGGGAAACGTGCGGCGTTTGAGAGGAGTTTCACTGGTTGTTCTGTCGATCCAAGGGCACCGCTCTGAGCTTCAATTAAAGAGAAGCAACAACATTCGTTGTTAGATTGATGAATGGCGGTAAAATCGAAGGAATCCTTGGCCATGCACGTTGGCGAGCTGAGAAAATCAACTTTGAAGGTTGTACCAGCTTCGCGAGAAACCGCCGATCAATGGGTGTTGAAGGATCTCTACTGTCAAACACATGGCAACTCGCGTCAACCGTTGTCGTTATCCAAGTCCGTTATCCAAGCCATTCCCATTCGGATGAACCAGTCTTTCGCCGCCCATCCAAACACCAACATCGTGATACATAGTTCTCTTGAGTTACCTTGACTGCCTCTTTGGACCGACCGCATTAGTCGCATGGATGATAGGGGAGTACTTTGTCCGTTCGAATTGGAGATGACTTCCTTCATGTGAGAGTATTCAAAACACGAGCATAGGCTTGTACATGTAGTCGCCATCGTCAGGCAGAGATGTAATTCTTCAATGAGATCTTGAGCCTACCCGATTCGGTCTGCCCCGGGATTCAGTAAAGGTACGCGTTTCTCGACGGGTTTGAGGCTCGAGATCCTCGGAAGGAGTAAAGCGACTGAATGAAGCAAAGAGAGTTCCGAAGGGCCGCTGGGAGCAGACTGTCGTGTGCATGATGGTGGGAGTTCACCGGCACCTTCGAATATCGTTGTGCAATTTTCCCACGAATATCCTTATCCAGCGACGACTCATTATAGTTTCTTGGGGTTTTTGAGACCGGCTTATAAACTGAGTTCTAACATCGACTCCATCGACCAAGGACCACGTAATGATCTATCAGGGGGAGTGCACTAGTACTGAGTAGCGTGTCGCGGAGGCATATAGGTTGCTACTTGTGAGTATTTTCACAGGCAGAACTGAGATTAAGTAGTAGTTGTTATAGATACACTGGCCCTCCTTTAGCCCTTCGTCCTCCCGCCAAAAAACGAGTGGGTATTGATCACATGTAGTTCTTCAAGTTACGCCCCTTAGGCCCCTGATGACCAAATGAGCCCAGTCCTAATCAACGTCGAAATGTAGGAACCTACTGTTGGTTTCAAGCTCTAGCGGTTTGGCGGCGGCGGAAATGCCATGGCGGAGGTCGAAGCGGTTGCAAAAGCCCAGACTCTTTGCGCTTCACAGTACCGGAAGGTGTACGCGAGAGTACATTCGCATCGTCATTGTGTCCTATGATCGGAGTGGGGATCTCTGATTCTATAGTGTCGAGGTTAGGAGGCGGATGGAGAATGCGTCTCGGGGGACCGTATTTCTGGGAAACAGAGGGGGGTTTATAAGAATCAAGAAGATGATTGAACGACATATGGGACACACCAAGATTCTAGCCGATGAAGAGGTTTTCAGACTAAAGCTTGAGGAGAACTGCGTCTTTCGTAACGACGGACGCTTTTTCTTGTTCTTTGAACATTCCCGGTGATCGAGTAGCTGAGTCTGCTCGTTCGTGCCCGGATTGGCTATAGGTGCATTATCGACTAGCGATAAAGCCGAGATGGCCTTACAAGTCGAGTTCAGAGAAGACTCTGTGTCGAGCGAAGCGGGGGAGGTAGGGTTTTGAGTAGAGAAATGAGCGGGTGTATAGGGGCGAGACGTTGAAGTACTAGATCCGGGTCTCCGGAATAACCTCCGCAGAGCCTTTCGGAACTGAGACTGGATGGAGGGAATAGAACAAGGAAAAGGTCTGTGTCTTCTCAAAGCCAACCGTGCTAGAAAATGAACCATTCTGAGCTTTACGAGGACTGCTCAGAAGTGGGGGAGGGCAACAGGGATGGTTTACTCGTGGTGCGTCATCCTTTTATCTTTTATACCCAGGCTATTGTGGCACATATTGGGTGGCATATTGTTGATCGGTAGCTTTTCGGATATCCACATTGAGGAGGTGAGAACAATGAGTGGCCTACAGTGGCCCATGCACAATCACGATCACAACACAACAAAGAGCGGCTTTGGTCGGAAACAGAATGATTCTCCTGCTGTGCTAATGCCTATCAATACAAAAATCGGAGTGAAAAAAAGTTGAAGTTCCATCAAATCTCTATCTCGCGCGAGCCGTCCTTGTCCACCACCTTCACTTTGTATTTGCCTGGGCTGACCACCAATCGCTTCGCTACTTCGTCGATGCATCTCTTTAGGGTCGCGATTCCTTCTTCCAAAGATGCGTCAGGATCGTGGTACCTGGCACATAGGAGTGTGTGTTATAACTTCACTATGAAGGGTAACAGCGACGTTCTCCACTCACCGATCCAACAAACTCAGCGCAAAATAACTTCCGTATCCATGTGCAGCGAACGGCACCTCCGTCGAGGTTCCAAGGTAATCGATCCAGTAAAGGTGGGGCTCCTCCGCAGCGACATCATACCCTCCAAGGAGAAGGTTGACAGAATAGGGTTTCCGTGATCGCAGAGACTGCGCTAACGAACGGCGTATCCAAGATGCTGCTGCTGACGGACGGAGGGCATAGTTGTTACGAATCTGGAAGAGACGAATGTTTCGCTCGACGTATTCAGCGAATTGGACAGTGTCACCTATAATATAGCAGTCTAATCAATACAAAATCCCAAAGTGTAACAAGAGAGACTGTTACCTGGCTCGCCAGAATAAGCCATAAGTAAATGGGAACCCAAGTCCTTGATTTTGTCTTCATCGACCTTCATCTTTACAATAGATCGTGCAGAGGTGGTATCTGCTGCTACGAGCACATAGCCCTTGCCAGTCAGAGCGAATGAAGTCTCCATGGATCGTGGTGGTCGTGGTCAGAGGTCGGTGACCCATTCTGCAATTTCGCGCGAACGCGCGTCGAGCATACCCTAACCCTAAATCATCCACGTGATTCATTATACCTCGAGGCCCGGTGCGGAGGCACGACTTGCAGTTTGTCTTCAACCGCACCGTCATCGTCGGGTCCATCGTCAAACCTGTCGTCGAGCTCACTGCTGAGTACGCAATACACGTCGAGGTAAGTTCAATGAACTTCCAAAATATAATACCAGCTAACGAAGAACTAGTCAAATACTCGAAGCTCACCATGCGCTTCAGCGCACCTCGCTCTCTGTCGCCTTCGCCTGTTCGCAAGCAAGTCTCATCCTTGCTACCCAAGTACCAAATTCTAAATATCCTCTCACAGGGCAAGAATAAAGTCACCAAAGAAACACTCGAAACAACCCCATGCCCCCGTTACGCCGCCTAGAAGACATACCTCAACATTCGGACTGAATTCTGACGATGAGGACGACTACGACATCGACGAAGATGAATCTTCAGACTCTTACGACACCGAAAGTGGTAGCAGTAGCGATGTCGACTCCGTACCGAGTTCAGACTCGGACTCGGATTCGTTCTGCTATGGCTCGGAATCCGAAGTACCTCCCCCACCCCCGTGTGTCTACTCCTATTTTGTTGTTGCCTCGTGAACTAATATGTTTCGCGCTCTCAGACGAACGCAGCTATTAGCCTCTTCGCGAACGACGAAAGAACAACGTTATGTAGAAGATACAATATCTGCAATACGGTTACGAGCGCGTCATTACGATCCTTACGAAGAGTGGGAGAAGGAGATGAGGAAGGAATCTTTGGTACGTTGCGTGATCTCGATATCTCTGGGAGGATACTATACTCACGGGGATTGCCAGCGGACTGCACGGAAAGAACATGAATCTTCGCAATCGAGGTTGCACGCCACCCAGGAAGAGCATCTGGTGAAAGAAACGGCAAGGTTGTCGGTATTACACGCCAAGGAACAGTCTGATGTAAACGCAGCCCTCGAGAACTTCCGACTCCAGTACCAGCAAGTCGAGGCCAAAATGCGCGAGGGGCTTGAAAACCGAAACAAATTTCTATGGGATAGGGTCGAGAAGGGCATAAAGCTCGATCAAGAAAGGGCACAAGCAAAGTGGGATGAAGAGAGACGGATTAAGGAGGCCGAGGAAAAGAGGCGGAGGGAGGAAGAAGAAAGGCAGAGGATAGAGGAAACTCAACGAAGACTGGAGGCGGAGAAGAAGAAACGCGAAGAGGAAGAAGCCAGGCAGAAAAAGGAAGAAGAGGAAAGGAAGGAGCGAGAAGATAAGGAGCGCAGGGAGAAAGAGGCGAGAGAACGAGCGGAAAGATTGAAGGCGGAGGAATCGTCCCGGAAGCAGACAGGCATGACGACCCCAGAGGAGGATTGGGCAAAGGCACGAGGGAATCTGAATGTTCGTATTCTAAACTCATCAATTTTGCAATGTGCAATGTCTGACCATGCCTTCACAGATCGCCAAGTCCCAGGGCACCCGAGTGGTCAAGAATGACAAGGCCATGAAGTCCATATATCTCGCTGGACGGCGACAGATAATCCCCAAAGTTGGTCAACTCACCAATGACGCGGAAGCAATAGCCCGAGTCGTAAGTCCTATCTTCCATCTCCTTCCAAATCTACTCACGGACGCTCTCTACAGTCTGCCCAACTCATGCAGATTCTCGTTCCTAACGTCGGCACCCATCCCCCTCCCGTTTACACAGCACTTCTCTCTGCTCTCGCGAAAGCCTTCATCCTCCAAGCCGAAACCGAAGTCACAGCAGAAAAACGCTCAGTCGAGCCGTTGGCTCAAGTTGCGTTCAACTGCTTAGAAACTCTTCAAGGCTTCCCTGAGGTATTCTTCGCTAAAATCGTTCAACGGGTAGGAGGTTGGGCGATACCCGTGTACGTTCTTCCTCCTACCGATCACGATGGGAGGCCCTGGACGAATGCTGCGGAGAAGAAGAAGGTTATGGGGTATCGAGAAGGGGAGAGTGAGACGGAGTATAGCGATCGTGTGATGGGTGTTATGAGGTTGTATTTCGCGATCTTGAAGATAGTGCCGAAGAGGGGGCCGCTGGGTGGGATGTGGCAGATGACGAGGGTGTGGGCGTGGATGGCGAGGGTGGTGAGTGATAGGGTGTTGCTGGAGACTCCGGTTGGGGTAGGGGTGCTGCATGGTAATGTCTTCTCCTTCCTCGTTCTTTTTCGCCAGGTGCTGATGCTTCATGTAGTGGCTCTTGAAACCCTGGGCGTGGACGCAAGGCAAATATGGGGTGCGCAGTTCGTTAAATTACTTTCTCTGTTCTATGAGGGGGCAACGAAGGGCCTTGGGAACGGAAAACTCATGGGTGGAGAGACCCCTAGTGGTATTGCTGCAAGATCGAGGGTGCGGTTCGAGATTGAGAATATCATGACGGGGAGTGACGGAGGCAGATTGGCCGCACCTCAACCTGGGAGATTTAATTCACCCGTGGACCCAGGTTTCATCGCGGGGAGACGATAGAAACTTAGTATGGTTTCCTCCTTCTTATGCTCGTAAAACATCACACTGACTTGCGGTCAGGTTATTCGGTTATTGCAGTTGTCTAGCTTTCGATATTCGTTTTATATTCGGCACCAAGATATTCACGTGTATTATTAGTGCAAACTTAAGTTACAGCGCTTATATTGAAGCCACTTTTCGCATACGACGTCGGCGTTCAAACGACAGTCATTCGGAAGTCTCCCGTTGGGTAAGAAGTCTCTTCAGGGGCACCCGAAAGGTACGCCGCGTCGTGAAATCGTGCTCTCCAGAACCGGTGACACAACTTGAAGGTTCCTCAAGTGCTTGTTGTCCCGAAAGGATCCTAATCTACCTTCCAGGCGGGAACACTGACGTACCAGACCCACAGCTCAATGAAAACTGGTGGCGGCTTTCATTTGCCTGCTGAAATAACGAGAGACTCTCACTGCGCCCTCCACAGCCGATAGCTACCAGGAGACCATATAAGTATAGAAACACAAAAGTGGAGCTTGACATTCCTCCTGGGCTTGCTCCAATTCCAATACCGTGGCTCCTTCCAGCTGTCGACCGATTTTATTCGGAAAGTGGCATCAATTGACAAACAGGGTTCACTGTCCACTGCGCAGAGTATCAGGCTTCCTCTGGATGTATCCATGTGGCATGCCTGCAAGTTTACGGACATCCTCGTGTAAGTGAAGCGTTCCAGATCATCGCGAAAACCTCCTGTCCCAGCGTGGCGTGCAAGCTCCTTAGAGACGGATAATAATCATCTTCCGGACTACACAATTTTGCTACTGTGAAAAATATTCGTCCTCCTTCGACTGAGATCATTTGCGAGTGCTCAGTTATTTCGAGAA
>JANHQD010001681.1:1364-22090 GCA_024721195.1 Marasmius sp. AFHP31 | reverse complement strand
AAACTGTCGTGACGGAGTTGTCGAAGTGCAAAAGCCTCCCCTGGAGCTCGAGTGCTTGTCTCCCGCACACGCTCTCGAAGCCATTGTTTGCACAAGAGTGCAAAGAGACTCGAGGTGAGAGATAGGATGAGACTGAGGAACCAGAAGCAGTTGATTCGGACATTGGAGGAAGAGGGCTCGAAAGGCCCGGGCTGAGAGAGTGTCGTTCCTAATGTGAAGTTGGGTTGGCCGAGTTGCTGAGATATTTGCTTAAGGAGTGTTACAGTCGTTTCCGCTGGATCTTCAGAGAGTTCTTGGTATGATTCAACTGCAAAGGCAGTAACAACCGCAGAGAACAAGCCAGCCTGATAAGGTAGCAGTCAGTTTTACTCCAGACAGAGGGAGCAAAAATCGAATTGGACGCACGAAAACTAGAAGGGCATCAAGATCGTCCTTCCATCCTCTTATCATGTCATCGTCGTATCCCTTCACCTGGTCCATTATTCTCCCCCATGACTTCTCAACCGTTGGCCGTTCGTCCATTTCCATCGATAGTGTGGGATAGAACTGTGCAGAACCCAGGGGATTACAGCTAAATATTCGTAGAAACTTTTGCTGTTTTTTTCGTCGTCAGAATCCGTGTTTATATGCCAAACATGAATCTAGCCAAATTTGGTAGTACATATAGACTTGGGCTGTGCGATCACGGATACGTCGCCGAATTGTGTGAGAGCCATACTGTGAGGCTCAGCCACTCGACCATTCTTGTGTGTCTTTTTCGCGCATTGGTATCCTTGAACGAGGTGGTTGCGACTGCTGGTCCGTACGACGGGCTGTAAATATTTGAATCTTTGTCACAAGGTTCCTTCGTCCTTTACAGCAATCGAAATATTCGTAGAGACCACTGGATCACACCTCCATAAATCTAGACTTGTCAAACCCGAATGGCTCATGTTGCTCTATCACTCCATATTAATCAAAGGTGAGTTGAAATTTGAAGAGAGTGAACGCGGCATTGGAACAGTCAAAGGAGCGAAAAAAAAAAATTCGATAGGGGAAGTTCAAACTCAAAGAGCGAAACGCTAAACGCCAGCCAACGCTCGTTGTTTGAACAGCAACTCCGATTCGGAAGTTTCCTCCAACTCTCTGGACCCCCACACCTCCCAAGCTCCCGTCCCTGAAGCAGAAACGTCCTTCTCGTCGTTGTGGTTGCTCGGGAGTCGGACTGCAAAAAAAAAAGGGGGGGGGGAGGAGGTATAAGAGCACGCGAAAAACCAGAACAGAAGCACTGACATCCACCTGTTCAGACGATTCGGCGTCCTCCATCCTGTCAAGGACGATTCTCGCGTCAAGGAAATGATCCCCAAGGGCCCCGGCGGCAAATCTAATATCAGTTCTGAGTTCTGGAGCAGTAAGTCTATGGAAGTATCGGCTCCAGCTGACTAATCGCGGTCGTAGAGATCTTTGACGAAGGTTGGGGTGAGTTCAAGGCTGGTCCACGGGAAGTTTAGTGACGGAAGATCGGACTTTAACGCTAACGTATACGGGTGTATATTGGGTTTTTGATCAGTCGCCCCGAGTGCCCAATGAATGATGAAACTCGTCGGGGGAAGTGTTTGACCGTACCAATTGAATTGGGTTTTCTTCTCTCGACCCGTCCAGAATCTGGTTCACCTTCAGCAACCCGATTCTTCCGTAAGATTCTTTGAGAAAATCATTTCTCCGCGATACTCCCTTATAGTAAGCCTTTCGTGACAGAGTACACATCGCGATTCGCGGGTGCTTTACTACACCCAGGGATTGAAGCGTTGGCCGGGTGGTAGGAGAGAACAACAAGGCCACGTAGTCGGCTCGAACCTTTGCTGGTATTCTTCACCTCCACCTTGAACGTAACCAGAGTCCCCCAAATCGATATCTAACGTCGAACTACCACCCTTTGCAAAACCTCAATGCGAAGGTTCGTGGGTGGAGCGGAGACCGGAGTCCGTATGTATATGGCATAGTTACGAACGAGACGTATGCTGGGTTTCAACCAGCGACCCGGAGAGTACTCATATACATAACCTCGTGTGGGGGGTTTTAACACGTACCATACCCTCGAATTGGGTTTTCCTCTCTCTCCACTGACTTCAAGTCCGAAGTTTTTAGAATCTGGTTTTAGTCATCTCCCAGCAAAACCCCAATTCCCTCGGTAAAAGAAAGAAAGAAAAAAAAAGACTCCCCTCGCGCGCTTTAGCAAGAAAACAAAACATCTCCCTGTATGTTACGTGTCAGAGGACAATCGCGTCCAATTCCGAGGTTTTGCAGGACCAGGAATAGAGATTGAAGCGTTCGCACAATAGGGAGGGGCTCAGTCAACGATGGTTAGGGAAGACGGTAGGGCTTTTCAACGGGGGTGAAGGAATTTCGAAATGTTTTTCTGTAGCCGTGTCAGAGAGATAGAGAGAGGGAGGGAGAGGGAGGGAGTTGGAAATAGTCTAGTTCAGCGTTGATTCATATATAGTTGGTGAGCGAAGAAAACGAAGCACACGGAGCAACCAGATTTACTCACCTCAACTCGAAAGCCTCATCGGTCCTCCTGTCACCATTTCTCGCGAGGCGCCAGCAGAAAACCCTCCACTCGGGACCTCACTCGAATGGCTCTGAGCCGCGCAACAAACAAGTAAAACACTGGGTCACTTCCTGATGGAGTCGCGAAGGCTTATAGCACGACATCGATAAACGTAAGCTAGTCAGCTCAAGTCCTCAAACCCACAAAAAAAAAACAATTGAGCGAGGAAACAGTGGACACACGCACCGAATTCGAGTTGGAGGGCAGATATCCATCCGAGTCTCGGCTCCGGGCTGGGTCCCTAACTTTACAGGGAAAGCCTTACCCAGCTAATTCTTGCACTTCCCATCTTTCCATACGCACGCTCGTCACCAAAATGAAAAAACAGCCCCGTTATGCGACACTCAACACTCGAGGGCGAACGTGGTTTTGAGGAGTCAAAGGAGAAGAAGAATTCGATCATGGGAGTAGGGGTCTAAGAACAACTCGAGTGCATCGCTCACATAAGCTCCCACCCGGGCCACCTCTTACTCATATAACAGAACCTCAGTTACCTTTGTGTAAACACCGTTGGTGAAGTGGTTATCATGCTTGCCTTCCATGCCCTGCAACAATAACAAATAGTAACTTGAAGCAAGCGGCTCGGGTTCGATTCCCGAACGGTGTATCCATGTGATTGAGTAGAGGTTTTTTTTACTCCTCCATCCTCTTTTCTCTTTCTTTCGGGTTGGGGGGTTTAGTATTCAGAGTTGAATTTTGATGGGGAACCTGAGAGAGAGAAAAAATGCGGGATACGGACTGCTCATTACACCGTTCGGGAATCGAACCCGAGCCGCTTGCTGTCTACGAATTGATGGCAATGGAAGGCAAGCATGATAACCACTTCACCAACGGTGTGTTACCCGTGTTTGAAGTGAGTAAGTCGACGTTTGAGGGTGAGTAGCAATTTACTTGCTCATACGCTTGAGGGAAAGATGAAAGTGTCGGGGTGAGATTAGGGCTATTTATATCTATTGTCTTTATAGCGGCTGCAGCGCAGGAGAACAGGGTGTAATACGCGTTGAGGAGAGGCCGGTTGTGGCAGGTCCGGGGCCCGTGCCGGTGCCTCTTTGCTCTGACTCTCACTACGACCATCGATGCTTTTTTCCCACTCGTCATTTTGCTCGACCCATCAGCAGCTGCTCTTTACACATGACTTCTCACCAAGCTAACTCGATAAAACGTTCTTCGATTCCACTTGACCATCAACCATGTCGACCTCCCTGCCATACACACCGCTGTACATAAGCGGTCAACCCGTCAAAACCACCCAAACATTCGACATCCTCACCCCAGGATCCTTGAAACCCGTCGGTACCTGCGCCAGCGCATCCTCTCAGAACTGCCAAGACGCCATCTCCGCCGCTCACGATGCCTTCAAAGGCTGGAGTCAAACCAACATCAACACCAGAATCCGTATCTTCACCCGAGCCGCCGAGCTACTCGAAGAAACAGGAGGGGAAGACTGGAAAAACCGCATCATCACCTCTATAACCGAAGAAACCGGTGCCTCCCTCGAAATGGGTTTATTCAACTACGCTACCGCCCCCAGCTTCCTACGCTCCAGCGCCTCCACCATCACCACCCAACTCGCCGGTCGCACGTTCCCCTCCTCTCGTTCCCCCAATATCGACGTCTACACCGAAAAACACCCGTTAGGCGTCATCTTCACTCAATCCCCCTGGAACGCACCCATCGCGCTAACCCTCCGAGCAATCACGATCCCAATCTTATGCGGCAACACCGTCGTCTTCCGACCCTCCGAGATCTCTCCACGTTCTTGCGCAATCGTCTATGAAGTACTCAAAGCAGCCGGGCTCCCCGACGGGGTGTTCAACTTCCTCTCCATCAGGAAGGAAGACACCCCAACTCTCACAGCTGAAATTATCGCCGACAGTCGAGTGAGGAAGGTCACGTTCACGGGATCAGACCGCGTAGGCAAGATCATCGCTATGGAATGCGCTAAACATCTCAAACCCTGCGTTCTCGAATTGGGTGGGAAAGCACCTGCGATCGTGTTGGACGATGCACCTGTTGGGGTGGCGGCGAAACAGATTTTGGCGGGTGCGACGATGCATAGTGGGCAGATATGTATGTCTACGGAGAGAGTGATCGTGCAGAGGGGGGTTGTGGAGGAGTTTACGGAGGAGTTGGTGAAAGTCGCTAGGGAACTACGGGATAAGGCTAAGGGGGAAGGCTTGGGAACGTTGTTCGCCGAAACGCATGCAGAGAATGTGGTGGAGATGATTAGGGAGGCGCAGGTGAAGGGTGGGGCGCAGGTGTTGTTGGGTGATGTGAAGAGGGAGGGGAGTGTCGTTGGGCCGCATGTGGTGTTGATGGACGAGGATAAGAGTAGGAAGAAGGGGTTGGGGATTTGGGAGAGGGAATCGTTTGGTCCAGGTGAGTATCAAGGTTTTTCAGAATTGTTCGTCTATACTGACAACGATGGACAGTTCTCACTCTCACGACAGTCGACACGGTCCAAGAAGCAATCAATGCAGCCAACGACTCTGACTACAGCCTGACAAGCTCCGTCTGGACGAGAGATCTGTACCTGGCGAGGAAGATTGCCAAGGCCGTTCGAGCTGGGTATACGAACATCAACGGGAGCACCATACACTCCGAACCCGTATTGGGGTTGATCGGGTTAGGGTACGTACCATCCAATCCCATCCCTTACAACGTGTATGCTAATAATCACCACCTCACAGCGGCTCCTCTGGCTACGGCCGTTTCGGCGTAGACGACTTCACCTACGAGAAATGTATCGTTATCCATCCCGAACCTGAACAACTGTAGTTTTACTTGTACTCGATTTTTATTATCTATTATCAAAGAGACATGTTCCTGAATCCTCGAGATCAACCGTTTCACCCAGAGAGAAAGCGGGCAAAAAAGAGCACACCTCTATAAAGTACACAGTACACCGTTCGGGAATCGAACCCGAGCCGCTTGCTCTAAATTACTATGGAGGATAAGGATTTCGGGCCATGGAAGGCAAGCATGATAACCACTTCACCAACGGTGTTCAAAAGGTATTCAGCCACCATAAACCCACAAAGATGTGGGTGCAAACTGAAGCCGAAGCGCTCGTTCCCGACTTCTTGAAGTTGGGACTCCCACGACCGAACCCCGGTTTTCACTTCGACTGTTTCGGGTATGCGTTTTCTCGCTTCAGAACGATGTATGGACTGCTCAGAGTCGACAGCCTAAACAATTCAACCAACATTCACGTTAACAGGCCCTGGCTACTAGTTTTGTGTGCCATCTTCAACTTGTCTACAACGCCACTTATCACTCCAGAATGACCTCGACCATGCCAGCAGAGGTTCTCGCGACCTGGACATGGACATGGCTCGACGAGAACAAGGTGAGTTGTCAGGTTCTCCACTCTCTACTGATGAATCCGACAGCGACGCCATCGTTCCCCTGCACGAGCAAGCAGAGACGCTGCCTTCGGGTGTAAGTCGGTCGGACTCTCCCTCAGCCAAAATTCAAGACGTCCCGGCACGCGGCGCGCCTGCTGGTACCCAAACAACTTGAAGCTGAAAGTCGGGGGGCCGGAGGTGGAGGGTTACACGGGAAGAGAGGTTGATTGGTGTATGTTTTCGTTTCAATGTTCTCCGCTCTCAATTGCTGACTAGTGAGCTTACTCCATCGATTCCATGTCCCTACCCCCTCTCCCCCACCCCCCAACCTCTCTCTCGCGGCACCTCTTCCACCATCCCACCCATTACATCCGACCTGAACCTGAACTTTTCCCTTCGCTCCGCAGGTCCTCGTCGCTTCCCCCCCCCCAACACCACCAAAGCACGACTACCAGATAATGAAGAAGAGACCTAATCCCTCTGGCTCGCTCAAGACAGAAGCCCGATTAACCTATCTCTCTCAAGAACCATATGAGTTCTTACTCTGGATGTCACGAATGAATGAAACCGCAGGCAGGTGCAGCAGAGGTGAATACAGTGGGGGGCCGGGCGTCAGGTAAAGCAACACTATCCAATGCTCTCTATTCATTTTTTTGGAGTATACGAGTACCCGTGGATAGGTACTATGGGTCATGGGTCGCTCGGATTAATCCGAGAATGCGTATTACTCCATTGTCTATCGGTCCTGCGTAGCAAAACATTTTCTGAACAAGCAGCAAAGCCTAACACGGGCATTTCTATCGTGTACGACAAAGTTCCTCAAGTACGGACCTCGGTTAGTGCAGCGATCCTGAACAACGACGATAGCGATAGCGTTGTTCTGGGGACCTCCTTGGTCTTTTTTTGCTCCAGTGGGTTGTTACGCAGACTGTGGACTGTGGACTGTGGACTGTGGTCATCTCTCTCTCGCCTCTCCCGTTACTGACTCTGGTCTCTCAACTGTCCCGGTTCCGCTGGCTTGGCTTGTACAAAAGATTGCTTCCCGGAAACGATGGAATCTCGATCTGACGAGTCTGAACCTACCTGACGACTTGGAGAACGGAAATGTTCAAGCCTACAAATGTCGCCGCCTCCGAGCCAGCTCAAGTGACGACCACGCTCTCACCGGAAAAAGGAGGAGATCCTGGATACCTCTTGTCTCCCACATGTTTACGCTCCTGACACGATCTCCCCCTCCCCATTTAGTCCTCAGGGCGGAGTTGTGCGTTTTCACTCTTGAACAACCGACGCCGCACGCGTTGCCCGACGAGGTGGGAATTTTGACACCATTCGGAGATGCTTTTTGTCAAGCGGGACTCGAGTTGCGTGCTGCGTGCTAGTTCAGATTTTGTACTCTCGCTTGTTGTTTACTAGCCTAATCAATCTTTTATTCAACTTTCAAATCTCAGGGGCGTAACTCGAAAGCAAAGGTTGGTTTGAAATCTTTTGCAAGAGGGCGAGAAGCGCTGAGGTCACCTAGCCCCTCAGGTAGTACTTGGTCCAGTCGGACAAAAACTCAATGCCTACTGAGGGGGTCCCAACTCACAAGTTCTGGTTCGTGCTCGCCACTCTCAATACTCGGGTTTGATTCTTTGGAGTACTTGAACAGGGGCCATACTTGATTCTCGCAAGCCAGTCAGCTGCAATCCAGATAGAATTTTCGCACTCTCCGACTCAGTTATTCGATAGTGAAGGTTCTTCGGGCCCCCGGTCCAACCTATAAAGTGAGGTTCAGCCCCACGACAAGTCATAAATCAAACCCCCCAGAGGTGAAGGCCAAAATCTCGTTCCTGGCTCTTCCCTCGTGATAGTTCTCTGTGCACCCATTAAGCAACGACCGTAATCATCCCCTAAACGATGCTCGTCAACCTGACGTTGAAACGGTGGGGCATTCCTAAGAGGTAGACCCACTCAGTAGTACCGTGCAAGGGTCTAAAAACGCACGTTATGGATAGCGGGACGTTCGAACGTCTTCCACACCCCTGAGATCGACCTGTACCTTCAAGAAGGATTCAAGGGCGTTACGTTCCTTATTCCTTGATGATACCGTTAACGACCTCATGTCCTGAAAGATCAGGGGTTGACGAAACATGATGAAACGGAATGGATAACGGGAGAAGTTTAGGGAAAGAGAGAGGGAGTTTTGAGAAAGAATGAAACGTGTATGGGTTAGGGTGTAACAGGGGAATAGAACGAGCGGAGGTTAAGGTCGGATTAGGGGAGAAGGGATGTGGCGTGGGATAGATGTGTGGCTGAAGTGGTTCGTGTGAGGGTCGGACAGGCGTTCCTTCCACACCGGCCCAACGATCATCTACAGTCATCTCCGACCGAAGCCACGATTCCGAAACAAAGGGATAACGAGAGAAAGTTTTCCCTTTGAGGGCCAGAGAATGGATATCGGCAGATATCGAGGGTTCAAGACGTTTAAGATTGAGATATCCCAGCAAAGGCTCGGGGGGTACTTGTGTTTTCTTCTTTTTCTCGCATAGTCAGGCTCTTCCGACTCGGTTGTTTGATTATGAGGAGAGCGATAGTCGCGTTGGGGTACATTGAATAGTGTAGTGAAAGGCTAAGTTATTTATTTAGGCCATGAAGAATCAGAGCATCAAATTTGACCGACATACCTTTTCATATCCAGCCCCCAAAAACACGGCACATAAAACCAGCCTATCGACGCGATGTTGTTGATAGGAAAGTGTTTGTACGCTTATACGTACATCCGGCACCCTGGATTCCGTTCTGAGATGAAAGGATAAAGCTCAGGCTTGGAAAGTTGGAGGGAAAAAATCGGTCGTCGAAGTTTGACGTTCAACGTCAACTCCAAGAAATGGGGAACAAGCGCTTCGGATGCAGAAGTTTGCTACGCGTCGGGATGATGTGCCAGGTCAGGGCCGGTGCTTCTTACTCTGACTCTAACCACGAACATCGATGTTTTTTTCTCACTCGTCATGTTCCTCGAACTATCGGTAGCTGTTCTTTACACATGAATAATCTCCATTCTCACGGAACCGACTCAATAAAACGTTTATTAATCTCACTTGACCTTTAACCATGTCGACCTCTCTTCCATACACACCGCTCTACATAAACGGCCAACCCGTCAAAACCACCCAGACATTCGACATCCTCACCCCAGGATCCCTCAAACCCGTCGGTACCTGCGCCAGCGCATCCTCTCAGAACTGCCAAGATGCCATCTCTGCTGCCCACAATGCCTTCAAAGGCTGGAGTCAAACCAGCATAAGCACTCGAATCCGCATCTTCACCCGAGCCGCCGAATTACTCGAAGAATCAGGAGGGGAAGACTGGAAAAACCGAATTATCACCTCCATAACCGAAGAAACCGGTGCCTCTCTCGAAATGGGTTTATTCAACTACGCAACCGCCCCCAGCTTCCTCCGTTCCAGCGCTTCCACCATAACCACCCAACTCGCCGGTCGCACGTTCCCCTCATCCCGTTCCCCCAACATCGATGTCTACACAGAAAAACACCCACTCGGTGTCATCTTCACTCAATCCCCCTGGAATGCACCCATCGCGCTAACGCTTCGAGCAATAACGATTCCCATCCTATGCGGCAACACCGTCGTCTTCCGACCCTCCGAGATCTCTCCACGTTCTTGCGCTATTGTTTACGAAGTACTCAAAGCCGCTGGTCTACCCGACGGGGTGTTCAACTTCCTCTCCATCAGGAAAGAAGACACACCTAGTCTCACAGCTGAGATTATCGCCGACAGTCGAGTGAGGAAGGTCACCTTTACGGGATCAGACCGCGTAGGCAAAATCATCGCTATGGAATGCGCTAAACACCTCAAACCCTGCGTCCTCGAGCTGGGTGGGAAAGCACCGGCGATCGTGTTAGACGATGCCCCCGTCGGGGTGGCAGCTAAACAGATTTTAGCTGGGGCGACGATGCATAGTGGGCAGATATGTATGTCTACGGAGAGGGTGATCGTGCAGAGGGGGGTTGTGGAGGAGTTTACGGAAGAACTGCTGAAAGTGGCTAGGGAACTACGGGATAAGGGCTCGGGTGGGTTGGGGACGTTGTTCGCGGAAACACATGCAGAGAATGTGGTAGAGATGATTAGGGAGGCGCAGGTACGGGGTGGGGCGCAGGTGTTGTTGGGTGATGTGAAGAGGGAGGGGAGTGTCGTTGGGCCGCATGTGCTGTTGATGGATGAGGATAAGAGTAGGAAGAAGGGGTTGGGGATTTGGGAGAGGGAGTCCTTTGGTCCGGGTGAGTATAATGGCTTTTCTGAATTGCTCGTCTATACTGACTGACGATGGACAGTTCTCACACTGACAACCGTCGACACCGTCCAAGAAGCAATCGACGCAGCCAACGACTCTGACTACAGCTTGACAAGCTCCGTCTGGACGAAGGACTTGTATCTGGCAAGGAAGATCGCAAAGGCCGTTCGAGCTGGATATACAAACATCAACGGGAGTACCATACACTCCGAGCCCGTATTGGGGTTGATTGGTTTGGGGTACGCACCCTCCAACCACATCTCTTACAATGCATATGCTAACGGTCCCCACCTCCTCACAGCGGCTCATCCGGCTACGGCCGCTTCGGCGTAGACGACTTCACCTACGAGAAATGTATAGTCATCCATCCTGAACAACTGTAGTTCCACTTGTACTCGGCTTTTATTATCTATTATCAAAGAGACGTGTTCCTGAATCCTCGAGATCAACCGTTTCACCCAGAGAGAAAGCGGGCAAAAAATTGACTTGTGCAATCAGTACAAAGTACACCGTTCGGGAATCGAACCCGAGCCGCTTGCTCTAAATTACTATGGAGGATAAGTATTTCAGGCCATGGAAGGCAAGCATGATAACCACTTCACCAACGGTGTTCTAACGTCCAAGGGCACTGAAAGGAGAACGCATGAGGAATATTACCATAAAGACTTTACTCTCATCTTATCTCTCATTGCATGCAGGAAACACTTTTTCTCGACAGACACATCGCCGGCTCGGACTCATCATACGGACCCCTTTTTGGATTGCACAGCGAGAGGAAACAGACGGTGGAGGATGTATAAGACTCGAACGAAAAAATAGAAGAAGGAAAAGGAACGTCAGGAGTCGGATACATACTGTTCCTGTTCGTGAGTCACTGTTGGCCTTCTTCTGGTGATAGTAAGCCTTTTGTTATTTGCCATTTTGTTAGACTCACTCGTGGCTCGTGGTACTATTCTCAAGAGTCAACGTTCAACGCTCACGATATGTGACGTGTTTATCCCCCCTCCCTCTGTTCGCCGTTGGTTTTTTGGCATGCTCAAGAATTCAAGCCTTTGTTCTTTCGTCAGGCTGGTACTATCCCTCAAATATCTCCTTGTGTCTTCCCCCCCTACCCATGACGACTCTAAAGTGCTATCTTTTGTCCTGTCTCTGAACGCCCCCAATCTAATCCAAACTCGAGCTTGTCCTTTCTTTTGCGTAGTTAAGAATCAACTCCTGGGGTATTCCTCGGTACAAACGTGAACTTCTGACTTCAAATGGCGACTCAAGATGTCGGACTTGTAGCTGGGAATCAAGAGGCTCCGGGTCCGTTATGCTCGTTTGTTTGTTTGTTTGTTTCCTTCCTTTCTCCAGGCCAGCGGCCTTCTACCTGGCCCATAATCCCAATCGGACGGTTAGTCTACTTCAGAGGTTCAAGCTCAAGAGTGTTTGTCAAGTCCTCGGCGTTCATGAGGAAGCAGATTCCAGAACCATAGCCACCCCCTTCTTCCCCCGGTATGAAAGGCGAACGAAAAAAAAAAAGTCTCAAATTCTTCGGATTTATTATAAGGTGGCAGCGTCGCCATCACCGACTCTCCTCTCGTCCCTCACTCTGTCCTCCAATCTATCATGCCTAAGGACGTCAATCCCTCCTGCAATCTCCTCTCTGAAATGGCACCTACAATTACTCAATATGAGTTTTTTTTACGCAGATCCAACTCACATCAACTACGTACCGTTGGCGCACTCAGAATCACCGTGCCCCTCTCATGCTCCGCCTCAACCCGAGCACGCAAAAGCTTCATCTCGCTGAGCCCGTTCACTAAAGTTTTCTCGCTCCTTACCAGTATCGGACGGTGGTATGTCCGCGTCCAACTGTGCTCATACGGTGCACTCTTCTCCCGTGCCTTAGTACCACGACCCCGACATTCTAACGAAGTCTTACTACTATGTAATCATCGTTAGTGCTTTTCGAGATCAGTATGTGCGTGTTCACTGCTCGCTCCTCCGTGACTCAAAGGCCTCACCCCCCCCCCCCCCCTTAGTATGATCGTTATAGTTTTCCCACCAGAGCCCGCATTGGTTCCTCCTGATATCAATGACCCTCCTCGGATATCTCGTCCTCCCACCTCATCGGTAAACCGGCAAAAATCTTTCGGCCTTTTTCGGCTTTCCGGCTTTCTTGGAAAGTCAAAAGTCCGAAAGCCGGGAAGCCGCGACTTGGAGCATGGTCTCCCCGTGAGTTCTCCAATACAACTTCCTTATAATACCTTAGTTTTCTTGCTTTCTGGTGCCGAAAAACACCTCAGAGATAGTATCTTGGCATCATATGTACAATAGTAGTGAGCGGTTTGAGCTGAATTTCAACTTTTAAACTTTCGGGGACTTTCCCCAAAAACCCATTTTTGTGCTAAAATAGGCCAACTTTCGGGAAAAACGACATGGCATTGCACTTTTTGACTTTTTGTCATTTTGGGGGGAAATGTCACAAAAAAGGCCAAAAAAGGCACCAAAAAGTCGTCAGATAGTCCTAAATAGTTTATGCCATTTTACTGATGCTTCGTTCCTTCTCATACCCATCCTTCTCTACAACCACAATACAGAGCTCGAGAGTGGTTCCTGTGAGGAATTTATAGAGTTCCGAGTTCGCGAATAGAGTCGTTCAGAGTTTGTGATGTAAGCCCCGTGTAAACGTCATCTCTTTCTTCGCTAACTTTTTGTTCGGGATAGATATTTGATGGTTGAACGTTACCTCAGGCGTCGGAATTGAAGTGTAAGGAGACAGATGAAGGTCTCAGAGGGCTCTGTTTTGTCGGTCTACTTGTGGCTTGAAGGCTGGAGCGTTGGCATTCCGGCCATGGGACTTGAGTCTTAGTTTGGTATGTCCTTCATTAAACGCGCACAGTGACGATATCTATCTATATTCAAACTAGCGATCTGATTCTTCGGTGAAGTTATAGGTGCATATGTGGGAAGACTCCGTGGTGCTGCACGGCCGCTTGAAGCTCGCAGTTCGCTCGACTCAATCAGTGTATTATCTCACGGCTAATCTTGGACGAAAAACTCGAGAATATGTCCAGGTTCTACCAGCTCTTAATTCCCCTCCTCATACAGCGAGCCTCCTGACTTGCCACTGGTGTTCGCGCCATTGGTCTCCTCCAATCGAGCCCCGGAACATGCGGGGAGAGTAGCGAATTTTTCAAACGAGAAGGAGGGAGAGAAACGGGGCACAAATCAAGATTGAGACACGAGAAACCCACCCTCCTCCTCCCCCCACTCGTGAAGTTGGGACAAGCCCGATTCGCTATTGGGACTTGGGACTCGGGACTCGGAGGAACTCAATTCTCCCGTCGCTACACCTCTGCAAATTCTGCGCACAAAGTCACGCCGAGGCTCCTCTCCTTCGGTTCTAGCTTGATTGTATACCTCGCAAGTTCACCTAGCCAGCTGCCGAGAAGCCCAATGTGATTCGGTAATCGATGTTAACGCAACAAGTCTTCCCAGTGGAGGGGGAACTATCTTGTATGCACCGAAAATACCAGAGAACGACGTGATCACTGGTAAGTTGAACCTGGCCATAGTAGAGCTTCCGTGACCATTCTCCCGAGATCTCGAGAGATAGGAGGGCTGGGATAGAAATAGAATGAAGACCTTCAAAGGTATGCTTGATAAGTTGAGATTGTTCATGCTCGTATGGACTCCATTTTTTGACTTACCGTGGGTCTCGATTCTTCTTTGGTACGCACGGTTTGAGAAAGGGCCCGGGGGTTGTGAGCACTTTGTAGCGCTTGTGAGTCTGAGCCACCCCTCTGCTGGGTTTCCTTTTTTCATCAATCTTTTGTTATTGTACAGATTCATATAGTGACACTTTCGTTGATGTTCCGTGATAGAAGGCCACTCCAACTATCAGAGACGCTGAAATTGAAATGCAGGGAGAGGATGCTAGGCTCTCTTTTGTCAGTCTAGCTGCTGAAGTGAACAGGCTGGCACGCCGTGCGCACACCTTGGTATCTAGTCCTTCATTATGTACTTGCGGTTCACGCTCACAATATCCTTCACGCTTATACCAGCCGATCTGATACATCAGTGGAGGTGCAAGTAGGCGTGAGAAAACTTCCGGTTACTGTTTGTGCCTGCCGCTCGAAGCTCAAGCTCAAGCATCGACGACGTTCTCCTCGATCAGTGAATCTCTCACGGCGAATACTGGACATCGAACACTCCGTGCAATAAACAAAAGATTCTCTCATTCGGATATATCAAACCTAGAATTCTGAATTTCGAAGGAATACTGATTGTGCAGAAAACTTGCCAGTTCGCCCAGCAAAAACTCGGTTCTCGTGGTCTGCTGCACCCGAAGCGGAGTCTACATGACCTTTCGATTTCGACTTCAGTTTCACTCAAGACTCGAGAATTGCAGATGACAACGAATCCAACGAGTTTCGGAGGGGCTGGGAGGAGCTGGGAAAATAGGGCTCGTTGATGCTCAGTCGCGACAATGTAGAGGAAAGAACATCTAGAAGGCAAATAGATGGAAGATACGCCCAAGAACAATCTGCGCCTTTGTCTTTCGTCGCCATTGGAGTACGGACTGACGCAGATGACTCGGATTCATTTGACTACTAGGGTCTACCTTGACAAACGCGATTCTCGTCGGAATGGCCAGTACGGACTTATTGTCTTCTTAAACAGTACGGGACGACGACCGCCCCTTTCTATGTTTTGCAACACCTGGATCAGGCATAGCAGTCAAGGAGCCGTTGAACCAAGATCTCGGTGCATACTGGTAAGGAAACTTCTCTACGTACAACGAGTCATTTATTCTGACAACCGTAACTTTCACAGGTTCCGAACCTGTAAAATCGAATGATTGCCACAGTTACGGAACTCGTGAATAGCGTTCTTGATTGTGGAACGTTGTCCCGGGATACGGCTGGATCGCGGCATGTATGGAATAACTTGTTGAGGTTGACGGTGCTTCGCTACGAAACGTGAGTACCTGCACGATTCTCATTCAAGTCAATGAACTTTAACTGAGGTTGCGCATCCAGACCAGACTCGGATTGAACGAAGGTGTGATTGGGAAGTGATACGTTAGCAGTACAACCGACAAGCATTGCATGCCTCACCGGGGGCCTCTCCGAGACGACTGATGTAAAACATTTGAGAAATATAATGAGATTCTGATACTGAGCCAGGGTTGAACGTTGAGTTGAGGTGCGTGATTTGGTTTCTTTCAGCAATACACGTACTAATGATCTGTTTGTTTCTTGACCCATGCGCCATTGCGGTTATTGATGGTTTCCATCGAGTAGACGCTCACCGGCACCTCTACAGCCATGCCGTATCTGCTTCCTTTTCGAGTGTGTAACGTGCGTTGTCAGGTGTATCAATGCCAGCACATTCACGACACACCACTACCACCACCTTCACCTTCCTGGTTGGAAAGCTTTCATCTCCTCCCTCACTTCATCCTTCGCACTGACCCTTTCTGTTGATCATTCTCAGAAAGGCATTTTTTTCCGATACGGTTAACCACCCGGCAAGGTTAATGTCTATGGAGTACACTCACCCTGGTCGGTGGGGTCAACACTACAGCAGTGACAATGGACCGTGCCGAAACCTCAATTATGGTCGAGACCAGAATATCAATAATCAGGGATACCAGAACATCAATAGCGGGGGGCAAATTGGCCAAATGACGGGGAACCAGAATAATGCAGGCCGAGATTTCGTTAACAATTTCTACACGACAATAGGCAATCGTAAGTCACTCTTCGCTTCTTCTGCTCCAGGCCGTCTCTAACTGAGTTGTCACAGCATACACCAACATCTGGAGTGCAATTACCGGAGTCGGAGCATCCCACAAAGCTGAGCAACAGTTCGAGCGAGGAAATTGTCTCCCGGGAACACGTGTAGAAGCAATCAGAGAGATACATGACTGGAGGTCAAGCAGAGAGGAAGATCGTCCCATCTGCTGGCTCTCGGGTGCCGCCGGTGTCGGAAAGTCGGCGATAGCTATGACCGTTGCTGAAGACTGTGAGAAAGCAGGCGCCCTCGTATCCTCATTCTTCTTCTTCCGATCTGACCCCAAACGCAACAACCCGTCCGCCCTCTGGTTCACTATTGCGCATGGTCTTGCTTCGAGCACGGAAGTCATGCGAAGTGTCATTGAAGGACGGATCTTCACGGATCCAATGATCGCCGACGCCAGCCTGGAGCACCAATTTCGTGAGCTTATTCTCGATCCTGTACCGACTTGGGACTGGCCGGGAGGTCTGTGGGGATTCTTTAACGACCTCGCAGGTGTGTCGCCGCTTCCAAATGTCATCATCATTGATGGATTAGACGAATGCGGGGACGAGGAGATCCAGTTGCGAATTCTCACCATTATTCAATCTGCGTTCCAACGGGTACCTCATTTCCCATTACGATTCTTAATCTGCAGTCGTCCTGAATCGTGGATCCGGGAGGCCTTTTCTGATAAACCCCTGTCTCAACTCACGAAAACGATTTTTTTGGATGATTCACTTGAGGCCCGCGATGACATCAGACGGTATTACCTGCATCACTTTCAGGAGATTGTCGCCAGTCGCAAGTACAACCAAGTCCAGTTTCCAAATCCCTGGCCATCCAGGCGGGACCTTGAAACTCTGGTCGAGAGGTCCTGCAGCCAATTCGTCTATGCAGTGACAATCATCATGTTTGTCAAGCTTGCATACAATCATCCCATTCTCCAGCTTCGCATAATCCTTGAGAACACCTCCCCTCGTCATCCAGGAACATCGCCGTACCCCATGCTCGATGCACTGTATGATTACATACTCGCTGCCAATCCATATCGCGAGGACCTTCTCCGTGTTCTTGCAGCCATTCTCGTTCTTCCGGAGTACCTGAAACCATCCCCAGCACATATTGAGCTGTTATTAGATTGGCCCTCAGGTCAAGTGGCCCTGACGTTGCGTGCCATGCACTCCGTACTGAACATCCATAGTCCAGTGTATGGAATTCGCCCATACCACAAGTCATTCAGGGATTATCTGGTTGAAAAGAGGAGATCGCGGCATTTCCATATCGACATGGACGCTCAGAAATATCACATTGTGCGACAATGGCTCCGGAACCTCTCAAGCGATAAAATAGAGACTTACAGGTATGTAGACACTCCAATATCCTGGAACTCTTGACAGTTCCTTACATGCGTCTAATTGGTAGCTCCAATCAGCTTTATGACTGTGAAACATGTGCCTTTTTCACGAAATGGGTTGCGTTTTGCACGTCGTCATTTGTACCAACGCGACATCTATTGGATGAATTGCGAAACATTGACATTGGTGCTACGTATCTGGTGCATGGGGGAACCTGGAAAAGCATGTTTGGGGGGCTGACATCATGGATGGAGGCCACGAGGAGATATGTAAGTCCGACCAACCTCTCCGTTTAACTTGAATGACTTTGTGCTCATTAGTCCTCTTTACCATACCCTACAAGACCCCTGAATATGAGGATGTCGTGCAAAAATTCCTGGCCCGTCCCAAGTGTTTCCATCTTGTATGGCCTTCGGATGTATCTCCACAATCGGATGTCCTACATTGGGTTGTTGAATTCACCACAGGAATCAGCCGTACAGCGGCGCGACCCAGCAACAGTCAACTACCACGCCTCACAGACTGCCATTGTGATCTTGCGGTAGGGACAGAGTCATGCGATTCAAGGCACCTTGCATACCAAACCGCTTGCATGGGACTCGTTCAGGAGTTAGTCTCTCGTTTTGAGCCTCTTGCAAGTGCAGCAGCGGTAACCATGCTAGAGGCCAATAATTTGAGACTTATCTTTCTGAACATAGTGAATTCACCGCTCTTGCAACACTGCTATCTTGATGTAGAGCTTCTTTCGCTCTGCCGGATTTTCTTTGAGCTCGCAAAGGGTTGCCTGTCCATGTCCATGTGGATTGGCTCTCTCGGGGGAGAAGAAGGAAGGCAGAATATACTTAGGTGGATTGAGGTGAGTAATTTGCTTCTGAACTGCAATTCTAAGTTTCCATTAAACTGTTTCGGTATCTATAACTCGCCTCCCTACCAGACCTTCCCGGATAGGTTTGCTGGAGAAGCGCAAGCTTTGAGAGAGCAGTTCCTTGGCTTACCATGGGAACAGTGGATCTGGGCGCATTGAGGATAATGAGACACACACTCAGCTAAGCCTGCAGTTTACTAGTCGAATCGAGCTTGGCAACCCTGAAAAAGCAGATATAACAAAGAACCATAGCGTCAATCAGGTTGTATAACGGCCCTGTCTCCATGTGACGCAGGACTCTGCGTAAGTTGGCAATGCTAGCACTGACCATAGCCCAATGAGTTTGAATGAAAGGTTCATAAAAATTGCGAATCAGAGAAAGCCGAGTGGTTTGTGAGCAGAACAAGACCGGAAAAGGTTTGCCAATTGGCAGAGGGAGTGTTGGGGGGAAGTTCGGTGAGAGTGCAAAGACTGCCATTCTAATTTCTACCCTGACCCAAATCCGAGAACCCAGCCAAGGGCGAAGGTGGATAGGCATACTAGGTGTTGAAAATATCCTGGTTTGCGAAAAACGAAGCGCTGGTAGTCGACGTGAGCGGTGCAAACGTGGGGGAACATGTATCGGGCTAGACGTCAAAAAAGTTCGTCTGGCGACCACCGACGATGAACACAACTAACACTAGTGTTGCCAACAGCTCCGCTCGAGTCGCGGTTCTAGCGCTCGGGAGCGGAGCGGAGTAGAACCGCTCCGGTAAACCCGCTCCACGGAACCGGGTCAGCCGCTCCGCTCCGAGCGGCTCCAGGCTGAGCGGGCTGAGCGGGCAAAAAATTCTCAAAAATTTCCCTCGTATTCTTCGTTTTTTGCTAACGTCTGTATTCCTACGTAGTGGTACATAGTACAGAGTACATGTATGCAGCTAATACAGTGGTTTTCAAGCTGTAGTCCGAGTAGTCATGAGATCTATCTAGTATGAGCCAATCCTGAGGCAATTTGCGCGAATACGTGGTACATTGTGATACAAGCAGCAAACGTGAGCTCGAATACAACAACAGGTTGACCGTTGTGCTTGCTCCGAGTCCCTAGCCTGCGGGTGCACTCGACTGGTTTGCCTCCCACTCTCTCGCATTGAATGTTCGCCACTTCGCGTGCGCCTGCTCCCTCAAGCGAACTACGCAACATTCCCCACAAGCCACCTTCGAGGTCCCTACTTTGACATCTACCTCACCTGTAGATGGAATCACAGGGAGGACATAGAGTTCGTTACCCACACCCGCTACCTTCGTTACCACCGCGTCTTTGAATTCGCCTCGCGTGACCATCAACGGAAGATTCGTATACTTCGTTGGTCGCTGGGGGTAGACAATCATGTCTTCAGGCAGCCACGCTCGGATCCTCTGCCAATCCAGAGCGAGCTTACGCAGGTGCGGGTTGTGGACTTCTCGAAAATAGATGGAGTGCCACGTAGAGGACTTGTTACTATATGTGTATTTCCTATTCTTGAACGCCGAAACCGTACCTTGGAGTTTAACCTGAAAGGAAACGAGGTCGGCGATCGACCTATCTAGTTCGTAGAACTCGTGATGAGTAGCGTGAGCCGACTTCCACCGTTCAGGTACGACAGGCGGAGTGACGGGCATGTCGCTGAGCTCTCGAGAAACCTCGGGGTCCCAGGCAGAATCACTGGTTGAGTCCGCAAAAACATTCGAATCAGGAGGGGGGGTTGAAGCTCTTGCAGTGTCCTGGGATTCGGAGGTACCTTGAAGTGGCAACTGCGATCGATGCTTTTGTAAACCAGCAATTCCGGGGTGAACGTAATCAGAGGGAGGTTCGAGGCCGAAAGGAGGCCGTTGAATGACATGGAGAGGGAGGAGTAGCCTGCAGCTGCTCGTTAGTATCTGGGAAAGACGAACTAGTGATTGATGGGACTTACTCAGCGTCTACAACATGGTCGTAATCCACAGAGATTACTGTCCCAATTGCGTTGACGACCTCGGTCCTAACCTGCAGCATCAAACGGCTTTTCGTCTTCATGGATACGACGACATCTAGAACGTGGTAGCGTCCACGATGACGACCCTTCCAAACGAGCACGCTCCAATACTTCCAAGGGTTGCCGGGCGTCCTGACGAGCTCCAGGCCTTGGTCGATTTGGTTGGGGCTCATGAGCTGCGGGTCGAGAGCCATCTCATCGTTTGTCAAGGACATCATTGCTGCAACATCCTTTCGAGACACGTTGGCCAACTTCATGGCCTCCATCGTCACATTTCCCCTGCGTCTATCCAAGATTCGATCGATACCTCTTGAACTTTGCACCTCCCGTAACGAGTTTCGATGTCCAACATAAGGTTTAGCACCCTATTCTTTCGCGTGAGCAAGGTACAAACTTCAATAAACTGCGAAGCTGGGACTCACCATCTCCTCCCCTCCCTTCCAAAAGAAGACCTCGTCAGCCTCTTGTCCAACGATAAATCCCTCTTCTCCTGTATGGTGACGCACGTACTGTCCAATC
>JANHQD010001680.1:0-46777 GCA_024721195.1 Marasmius sp. AFHP31 | reverse complement strand
GGCGTCATCCTCAGAGGTAATGTCGATGCGAAGAGAGTCTATGTGCTGGGAGTTGATAGGGTCGGATGCGGAGGGCAGGAGGTCAAGACCAAGAGTCTCTGTGCGAAAATAGGGATCGATGGGCTCGTCTGCAATGCAATGGCTATCGGAGAACACAATCTGGGCGATTGGGGGTTCAGGGAACAGAACTTTAATATCAGGTAGATGATGGTTATTCATCACGTTAGACGTGGTATAGTGAGCTGTATGGGAGATGGTGGGTCTTCGATGGGTATTCTTGTTCTTTTAACCGGCACTTTGGTGTTCAGAGGCACAATGATTGGAGTCTGGAGGTACAGCGGCGAAACAAAGACGTCAGTGATGTCAAAGGGCACAAACAATTGGGTCGTCACTTACGACGCGGGTATATGCTTGGAAATCCATGTGACAGAACCAGCGTTTTGTGTGATGTAGCCCAGGACGTACACAGACGTCAGGTCACCGATCAAAGTTTCCTGAACAAAGGACCTCCCAAATCTGTTGCGTGGGTTACTGGCAATGGACATGGAGGACAATAATGACGGCCATTGTCTTTCAGGTTGGTGAAGCGAAGCAACGAGCCCACACCATCAGAATTCGAGAGTATGATTCAAAGGCCAATAGGGGCGGTGCGTTGTCGTTGAGTAGCACTTCGACGGCCCCCGTCCTGTACACGCTTTGACAAGGGAACGCCCAAATTTGACGCTTTGACAGTTCGACCTACAATAACGAGAGAAAAAGCGAACGGTACCGTTTAGTGACATGATAAGCATAACACGAAGACGACTCACACATCAAGACATGAGAACTCATCGATATTGCCAAGTTTCGCCAACCACTACGGAGCTTTGAGGCAGTCACAGGACTTCAATTGCGATTCGGTTCTCCCCTTCTTCTGTCTGAGTCGTAGGACTTCTTGAACCATAATGAGGACTATAGAGATGATAAATGATTTGCCACGACTTCAGATAAGATTCACGTACCTGAAGGTCCAATCCATCGTGGTCTGAGGTATTCGTTAGATTTTTTTTTGAGCATTTTAGGCTTCTTCGTGAATTGAGAAAGATGGGGCCAGTTCTTGACTTGATTGGCATCGTCCCTTTTAAGAATGTTCGAAGGTGGTCAACCATGTACAAAGTGGTCGTTTCCGAAGTCAGCATCGCCGTTGTGGGCAATGACAAGGAGTGTCACACTCTGTCACTGTTTGAATCACGTAGCATCACAGAGTCACGAGTTTGTGACACTTAGTCATCGTGGTGCGGGCTGTGTTCTTGTTCTCTCCCACCATGCAACTTGGGCTGAAACTTTGAGTCTTCACCCAATGCTCTCATGCATATGTAAAGTTTCACGAGAAGCTACATACGTACCTGATGGGTGAGTACTCTTATCCACGCCTCCCTACGAGCTTCTCAGCCTACGGTAGAGTTATACGTTGTTCAAGTTGCTCAGGGACTATAGTCGTCTTTACGAAGAACAAGATATTGGCAGCACGCGTCGTTTGACTCTGAAGCTCATTAGTGTATTTGTACGAACGCAAAGAGCTCATCGAACCAATGCGTCTAGAGGGTAAGCAGTGGTCTCATGGGTCCCTTCCAGCTTTTGTTCATCCTAGGTCAAGCTGCTTGCGACAAGGTCTATGAAATACGAGATACACATCGTTGCTTTTTTTGCTAATAGCCTATTCTTTGCTAACTGTCCAAGCTTTCAGTCCGATAGGTACCGAAATATCTCATTCCCTACCCTCCTTTATTATACTCTCCTGTCCACACGAGCTTTCCTGCGACTCCGAGCTCACTCCATGTTGAGGAGAGTCAAGGTTAAAATCTCTACGGAACAATAGAGGAAGGTTGTCAATGAGCTCTTGATCAAGGTATTTCGCCTTCCCAATATTCCGGAAAATAGAGCAAGCCGCACAATGGAGGACGGCGTGAGTGGCGACCAGCATCCCTACGCGATACGCCAGCGGGATCGCGTGGATACTGATTCCAATAGCCGTGGCGAGGTTGACGCACAAGAGGAGACTGTACCAAATTAATCAGCCGATGTGTGCCCTCGGGAATGGAGCGCACACTCACAGATAATACCCTTGACTGTGGCGGAGAAGAGATTTCGAGAACGTTGGAAGATCTTTCGCCGTGACAGAGGTCTTCACTCTCTCAACAAACCCCATGTCTTTGGTAAAGGGAAAGTTCAGAGGAGACATCACGAGGCTGCCGCTCGTGGCGAGAACGACACATGTGCCTTGAATGGTGTTTATTGCGAATGATATCTGTTGGAGAGGGGCGTTGAATTGGGTGTGCGTGCATGAGTCTCCAGCGACGGGGGCTCCGTTGAGGACGTAGGGGCCTATAGCGATCGAAGTCCCAGAGGATATCATCCAGATGAGAACGAAAGAACGAATCACCCAAGGCCGATCCAGATAGACGGCTCGAACGCGTAATAGATGCAGCAGGCCTATCGAAGCGTAGTGGAGAGACCCCAATGACGTGACAATAGTTTTCAGGACGCCACAGTACGAGCCGACCTGAGCAGCTTGAACAGGTGTAAAGAGAGGAAAGCCTATGATGGACGGGATCACTGACTCAACAGCACCGCCTCGCACAACAAAAAGACGACCGTGACGATCCTACAGCAGAGGCGAGCATCAATAACACGTTGACACCGAGGGATCTCGAAACTGACCTTGATAGTATGTATATTATTTGCGGTAAGTGTACACCAGTCCTGCGTAGTAGTTGAAAATCAACTCTCAAGTGAATCAGAATATCCCAAAGAACGGCCTTCAGAGCCTGTGTGAGCGTATGCCCATGGCTACCCATTGATAACACTGTAGACAGACTCACCGCCAATGAGCCCACGACGACGTAGCATAACTTACACCGTTCTGATGAGATTGTTAGTGAGTCGAGGGATCTCTCTTCGACCATGGCGAGATGATCGAGCGTTCGGTGCACAGAAGAGAGGCAGAGGAGTATTTATATCAGGATGATGTTATAGATTGCGATGCCGCCGCTTTTGATGAGGTCTGGGCGCAACTGAACTTCCGATAGATAGATAGATAGATAGATGCACAGCGTTGTCTTGTACTATGACGTTCATGAGAACGGGTGGCACAGTGGGGTACAACAGCATTGGTCAATTGAATGCTCCTATCCTTGATGGATGCCAGGACTGGCAAGTTCTCAGTATCCCAGGCACAAAATCTTTAGCGAGTAGTAGGTTGAATGGTTGTTTTTGAGTTACTACAAAGTAAGAAGCGGTCCTGCTCAATAGCTGGTATGTGGCAGCCTTCGACCTCGCGAGTGATGAGATCTTATAGAAGACGCCGCATAAACTCACAAGATTGGTACGCAATGTCCATCTGCTGTGCTTTATTGGATTACCGTTCTTCATGCGCAACCATGATATTTTAGGGGCTTCGTGATCTCGGCGGAAACGGAGATATTGAAGTTTGAAACCCACCGTCTGCTGGCTGGTCGGTCCATCATTTTGCCCGCTCAACGCTTCATTCGGAACCACGTCGACCGGACTCTCATCGAAAGTTGGAGAAGAACCGACGGAATCTCTGTAGAACAATATCGGAAGGTCTCTGGCGAAGTCTTGATTAACATATCTCGCTTTCCCGACGTTCCGGAAGATTGAGCAAGCAGTGCAATGCAGGACGGCGCCAGTGGCAATAAATACTCTTATTTGATGCATATTTGGGGTGGCCTTGATGGCCGTTCCAATGGTTGTGAGGATGTTGATGCCACAGAGTAGACTAGACCCACACTTGTCAGACAGAAAGATCGAGTCATGAGGTATACTCACAGATAGTACCCTTGACTGTGGCGGAGAAGTGATTTTGAGAACGTTGGAAGATCTTTCGCCATGATCGAGAGTTTCAATCTCTTGACCAGCCCCGTGTTCCTCGCAAACGAGGCATCCAGAGGAGAAACTACAAGACGACTAGTCATTGCGAGGATAACGCCCGTACCATGGACGGTGTTGATCGCCAACGCAATTTGTACGAAGGTGGCGTCATATTTGGGATGCACGCAAGAATGCCCGTCAATAGTAGCTCCGTCGAGCATGAAGGAGATCTGAGCGACTGAAGTTCCGGAGGATATTATCCAGAGCAGGAAGAACAGTCGAACCACTCAAGGACAATCCAGGTAGATTGCCCGGACGTGTAGCAAATACATCAGACCCATTGAGGTATATTGGAGGCTTGCCAGCGAGGCAACGACAATCCTAAGGGGACCACAATTTGTTCCACCCTGATCAGCTGGAGAGGATTTGGAAAGAGAGGATGTAGATGAATCTATCGGGATTACTCACTTAGTAGTGCCGTTTCGTAGAAAGACAACCGCGGTGAGTCTGAAGGGTAAGGGGCATAGGTAGCAACGCGCCGAGAAATCGAAGCACCCACCTAGATAGCATGTATAGTGTTTGGGGCAAATATATCCCAGTTCTTCGAGAATAGTCCAAGGTCGACTCGCAGGTGTATGAGAGTATCCCAAAGAATGATCTGAGTTTGCGTGAGCGTATGTCCGTGTTTCTTTAATTCACGAGCTGACTGACTGCTAACGAACCGACGACAACAAAGCATAAATGATACCTTTGCGATACGAGAAGTCATTTAGGGGACCCTTCGACAAGATCCGTCATATAGGGAGACTAACTTCGACAAAGGGTAGACGTGTGTGTGTGTGTGTGAAAGTGTTGGAGCGGTAATGGCAGGTCGGACACTGTAGAAAATGCTGTTCGACGGAATGTAACCCGAGTTTCTCCATCTTCGTCATTCATGAGAATTCAGAACTGAATGCTATAAGTAGTACAGTAGCAACTAAAGACCGTGAAAGAAATCTTCCTCATTATGATCATTAGCTACGCGCCACTTGACTGGTGATATAATGCAAACCAGCCTCGCGATCACTCCATCCGACCGATTTGGGGCCACGCACAAACGTACACATTATTTTCATTCTAGGGTGCTGTACCATTCGTGACCTTTTGCGGGGGGCTTTAGGCTTATTGAGAGCGCTCAGCTATCACAACTCACCACCTGCTGACCCGTCGATAGTGAATCACCTTGTGTGCCCGAAATTACGTTCGCAGGCGCACCTGCAGGGGCCCGAATATCTAAAGAATCGCCCTCGGGATTTCTGTTGAACGATATCGGCGGGAGGTCATCTAACGTGACGTCGGTCTTATGTTTCGATCTTGCGATATGTCTGAAGGTGGAACAGCACCCGCAGTGTAGAATGGTGCTCCCGACAAACAGGATGCCAACGCGGTACGCAAGGGGAATCGTGTCGATCGCAGTTCCGATGGAGGTGAGAAGGAGAATGCTAAAGAGAAGCCTACGGAGTATTAACATCTGAACTTTGATGCTGAATCGGAGCACCACAACTCACAGAAACTCCCATTGACTGCGCCGGAGTAGAGATTTTGAGAATTTAGGAACATCGGTCGCTACTATCAACGTCTTCAATCGCTCAATCCTTGTCTTCGGCTGAAGGACCGCGGGAGAGATTGCAACACTCCTGCTAGTTGCAATGACTAGACAGGTTCCGTGAAAGATGTAAATGACCGAAAGGATTCGATGGAGGGTGAGGTTCAACCTGGAATGCATGCAGTTCCTCCTAGCAATAGTGATTCCGTTGAGAAGGAAGGGAGCAGACCCAATTGCTGTCCCCGAAGAGATCATCCAGAGGCAGGTGGATAGGCGGACGACCCCGAGGTGGTTTAGGTACATGGCGCGTACGCGTAGTAGGCTCAGAAACCCTACCAGCGTGTAGTGGAGCGACGCTAGTGAAGGTATAACGATGTTCAGCGCACGGCAACTCGAGTTGATCTGTGACGCTTCGAGGAGAGGGTTAAGATGTAGGTATCGCGGTATTACTGATCACGACAACATACCTAGAAGTACGGTTTCGGTAACCAGGAGAGCGAGTATTGCGATCCTAACGTCAAGGTAATGAGGAGCAAAATCCTTGAGGGATGTTGCGGGTTCTGACCTCGTTAACACATACACAATTTGAGGTGGATGCATCCCGGTTCTTCGCATTAGTCTAACATCAACTCGCAGATGGACTATGATATCCCACAGAACAATCTAAGCATGTGTAAGGCACTCAAACGATCCGAAAAGGAAACACACACACCGTCAAGCAGCCTACGACAACGCAACATAGATGAGACCTTTGTGAAAGAAGGAGTAATTCCAGAGATTCTCTCCCGACGACCATGGAGAGATATTCAACCTCGACAGCGAGCAGAAGAGCGTTCACATCAGATGATACAGGCCTGGTATTTGAATGCTGTACGAAGGAGTTTGGCCTGCGATACTCCGGCCTTGCCGTTGTTGAGAATCTGATACTTACCTCTACTAGTACACCAACAATCAGATTCTTCAGATGAGGTGAGGCTGTGAATTACTAGCTCCGAGGGTCCGGCGGGTGCGTTAGGAGCTGGTGGGAGTATCAGGCTGCAGTGTCTAGCCCTGGGATTACCGGTGGCGCCGTGTAAATATACATGTTGATTTCTGACTAGGGTGCTGTATTGCTTGTGGTCTCAAATCACCGTTATTCGCGCGCATCTACGACCTATTTCCGGGAAATGGGTATTCAAGTTGCTGGGAAGGAAACATCCGAATGTGACGACTTACCAGATCCGTGGCCCTCGACACGGGTCCCTGAGTATCCGAGGGTTCGTTCAGGGACGCACCGATGGGGACCCCTCGGATTCCTGAGGAAGAGAAATCGGGATTTATGTTGAATGATATCGGAAGGTCGTCCATCATGACGTCGGTATTATATCTCGATCTTGCGATATTTCTGAAGGTAGAGCAGACTCCACAATGCACAAAAGTGGGCGCGATGCGGATTATGCCAACGCGGTACGCAAGGGGAATCCTATCAATGGCAATTCCGACGGACAAGAAGAGGTTGAGGATAAATATGATACTACAGAGGGGCGTCAGCACTTCAAATACGAAATCATTGAACCGGAACTCACAGAAACTCCCATTGGCTGCGACGAAGTAGGGATTTAGAGAACATGGGAACATCCTTTGCCACCACCAAGATTTTCAATCGCTCAATAAGCCCGTTTCGATTCTCAGGCCGAAGGTCCGTAGGGCAGAGTGCAAGGCTCCTGCTAGCCCCTATGAAGATGCATATCCCTTGGAAGGTACGGCTAGCCGAATAGATCTGCTGGAGAGTGACGTTTAACTTGGTGTGCATACAGACATCCCCTACGGTGGTGGTTTCATCAAGAAGAAGGGGACAAGCCCGATCGACGTCCCCGATGAGGCTATCCAGAGGAGAGTGAAGAGCCGAAGAGCCCAAAGACGGTTTTGATACATAGCGCGTACGCGTAGTAGGCTCAGAAGGCCTAGCAATGTGTAATGAAGAGACACCAATGATGCTTCGACAGTGTTTAGGACACCACAATGTGAGCCCATGCGTGATGCTTTCGGGATCAAGAGGATTATTTCAGATCAGTCACGATAAGATTGATCACGACAACACACCTAGAATCATAATCTCGGTAGATAGGAAACTAAGTATCGCAATCCTAGATCAGAGAGTACGCAGCTCAGGCTAGTGACGCGTCAGGTAGTTTGTGGGCTCTTACCTCGATAGTACATATATGATTTGAGGTAGATGTATCCCGGTCCTTCGCATTAGCCCGAGGTCAACCCGTAAATGAATCACAATATCCCAAAGAACGATCTGCCCACTTGTGAGATACTCTAGACAACTTTAAAGGGAGAAACCTCACTGCCAAGAAGCTCACGACAATACAGCACAGATGGTATCTTTGTGAGAGGAGGAGACCGAGGTCCAAGGGCTGCTCTGCTGCCATGAAGATTGTTGAATGGTTTTTGCTAAAGCACCAAAAGGCGCCTTTATATCAAGACGTGGATCATCAGAATGCGAGAAATAGGTCGACGATCGGGAGAACTTTAGTAAGACGAAAATCGTACTGCCAAAGGGTACGCTCCGCTCTTCTTGGTTCCGGGAGGGCCTGTCCGGTACTCGTTCTCAAATAGTGCTTTCGTTCTGAGTAACGGACTCCTCCCTTCGACTCATACACACCGTTCAAGTTTGGCATTCATTGTATCTATTCCAGGTCAAAGCCCCGCCAGCTTCGGGCCCGGACCAAATACTTTCCGGTAGCGAGCATCCTGATTGTAAATACTTGTGAGTCGCGCGATTTGACTCCACAAATTGCTTTGCATGTAGCTGAACAATTCGCAGGAGCTATAGTAGGTTTTCCCGTCAGTAGGCTGGAGTCATCAGAATATGTCAGAGGGAAGAAGATTCAGGAGAATTAGAGCTTTCGTTGACATACCTTTCTCTCTAACACATATTCGACTTTCAAGTCCAAGCGCGAATGATTGACGTCCTTGGGAGCAGAAGTAAACGAGAAAGCGACTCGGCTGAGGCAGCGGATCGCGCTGCTTGCGTGGGAATCTCTTATCCGCTTTTGGAGGTTGTAAGCGCTGGTCTGAGTCGTCTCTCCACGGTCTCCAGCAATGGGGAGTAGCAGCAAGTTCATGATCGGCTTCTTGCAATCCATAGCTCACTTTTCCCATCAAAAATTATACAGACGTAGAGAGGTGCTAGCCGCTCCTTTCACGCCGCCTTCTTCTTCCTGACCTGATATCAAATTGCACTTCAGATGTGCCCATAACGATGTGCCCTCAATGGAAAAGCACAGTGATTTACACTCAGCAGTCAACAATCCAGAAATCGGTAACTCGATTCTTGGCCACTTCTGCTCACATGACTCATGTACTGCTTCGAGAAAATGACCTGGAGATGGGATAAATCTTACCTTAAGAACTCGGGAATCTGTAGGCGAAAGAAGTATTGGTGCGTATCTGGTTGACCTTGGATTTGAGCTTTGCTGATTTATTGATATCAGATGTATACGTCCACTTCAGACTGATACGTTGGATAGCTGGGTCGATCGAAACTTTCACTTTGGCACAAAAGGCAACAGATCCCAAGAGTCTTGACATGGAGCGACGGCAAGAGTTCATTCGAAAAAGCAATATTGGCAGTCGGGGATTGGAGGACCGGATGCAGGAGACATTGGATGTCGACCGCCTGGCACGAGTAGCGTAAATTTTTTCTCGGGTCCTGCCGTGAGAGCGGAAGTGGTCTCTTGGAGGTCGAACCGGCGATCTGACACGCTTCTGGGTACGTTCCTCTGGTTCTGTTGAGATTTGTATCACTTAAGTTTTATCTAGGGCACCAACACAATGTGAGCACAAGATAGTCTTTGACAATCTTCGAGGACCGGCTAGTAACATGCCATTTGTAATTGCCCATGCTGTTGGATAATTGTAGTTCGGGAAACTTCGAGGCTGGCAGCCAGAACCAGAACGCCCGAGTGCAAGGTAGTCACGGACGCCACGAACGATGCCTTCCCTCCGGTCTCAGCTCAGATAGCTTGTGATCATTCCGCTTATCTCCGGCAGCCTTGGTCAAGGATTGGCCTGACGGTCCTCGTCACTGTGCTTTATCACAGTATTCTCTCTGCCCTCTCAGGTCCTACAGTCACGGTTTCACGGCTCAACACCGTGCTTCTAATTCCTCCATAAACCTTGAAATACTCCCCCTTTGCGAAATATCGCGTACGCCCTGGTCGGAACGGGCTTCACATCTATCCTCGCCGTCAACCTGCCACGGCTTCTCCCTCCCAGTAGCCATCCAAAACTTCCCCTCCCTATGGTTCAAGCAGCTCATGTCGGATCCTCCAGAGACGGGAGTCCTCAGTGAGAGCTCACGCTCCTCACCTGGTGAAGAAATATTCCGAGAATTTCAGCAAAGGCTTAGCCACTGCCCATACGTCTCGGGTTCGACATAGCATTCTCGACGACACCAGTGTCAGCTGGTGCCGGTTCAAAAAGACCTTGACTCTCGTGGCTGGGCGGAATCATCGATGCCGCTCCTCAAAACGTATGCGTCATGACCAGCTTCCCATCCTGCATTTTGTGAGTATCTCGACGTTTTGTATTCTGTGCAGTTCCGTTCTGACCGCTCAGGCGCATGTCCTCTTTTCCATGTTCCAGGTTTTGATGACCCGGGCCAATTTCTACCCATATCTAACCTTCCGACCCGCCAACATATACCTAGGCGAGTTGGTGAAGAGAGAGGAAACGATTATTCCCCGCGAGGTGAGTCATTACTAAAACGTTTCTGCGCCATCCGAACGTTTTCTACTCAGAATCGACAGAGTCCGCGAAGAAGAGGAGAGCAAGACCGACAGACTACCTCTCTACCATGCCACACGATGTGGTCCTTGAGGTACGGTGACCTACTATCTACCGGTGGGGATGTACGTGCTGATACTCTCGCGTAGATCTGCGCACGGCTGCCACCAGCAGACCTGCTCAATATGACATCTCTGAGCAAGTTATACCGAAACACCCTTTTGTCAAAGGGCTACCGGTCACTCTGGATTCTCAAAAGACGGTCTCTAGGACTGCCAGAGCCTCCTCTGGGATTCGGGGAGGTGCAATGGACGAACTTGTTAGTGGGACCATGGACATCTTGGGTGAGTTCATCTAGACCATACAATGAAAAGCAACCTTATTCTCACACTTTCACTTCAGCGTTGTCGAGCCAGCAAGGCTGAGACCGTCGTATTTGCCCCAGTGACTAGGCTATGCCCGCAATGTTGTCTAGAAATGTTTGTCACGTTCAGGTCGTCGTGTGGTTGGCTGTTGCTTATCAACCTCTTCAGAACCGTCAGCAAGGCTGCACTACTCAGCAAGTACAACAACAAATTTGGGATCACTAAAAGAGGGAAAGCGAAACGAGTGATGGGCCTCGTCCATCCAGGTACACTTGTTGAGATCTTTGGACGTTCATCATCTTCCTTCTGATCATTCGTTGTTTCTCTCCCAGTGCCGGCCGATGTCTTGCCTGGCAGAGGAACTCGGTATCCGCTCCTGGATGTGCAGCTCGTTCTCAGCAAGCTCGCATCCTGTAAAAATGGCCAGGAACGATTGTCTTACGTTCATTCACGAAGGAAGATCATTGTCAGGGAAAAGATGGTTCGCTTGACTCCTTTCGGCATCCCTTACACCTTGCCTGACCCTTGTCCGTAATACTACGCCAAGTGCGGGAAGCAATTGGCTGAATATGAGTCACCCTTGGTGAATAGCCGATACGAGGAGTAAGCACACCTTTTGCCTATGTCCAAAACACATCATTGAACTAGTCGTGCGACAGCGTCAAGCGGAGAATCCTGGATCTAGGTCACAACGAGGTCGATTATCTCTCAATGAGGTGTTTCCTCCGAGGCAGGAAACCACTGGCTGAGCAAGGTGAGAGAACGAGACGCCATCCGATTCGTCGTCAACCTAATGAACTCTACTGTTCCCCCAGAATGGCGTGACAAGGAGATATTGATGCATGTCCTCATACACCACGCTAGGTTAAGGTGTGCTTCTCAAATCGACAACCCCGTGGTTCATCGCCGATATACCATGTTCACCGAAACCTGGAAGAGGATCTTGCTCTCTCCTCGACCTATCGAAGCACGCAGCCTCCCTACCCCATTTGATATCATAGATAAGATATCACCTGAGGAGTCTGTATCAAGGCTTATTGTGGCTCGCGACAATGTGTCGGTCACGCAAGGCGATTTTGACAACTTCAAGGAGGAGATTCTACAAACGATGTACCGCATCCGCCGCGAATCCGAACGGGACCTCTTGTACTTCTGTGAAGAGCATCCCGTCGTTATTTCAGACAAGGCTAGCCTCTTGTATCACGGGCTCACACCACTGCCCTTCAACGAGACCCTGTATTCAGCTTGTCACCCTGAAGTATTCGAGGCTCTGGGGAGGATGGCAGTAGTGTTTGACCCTCTTCTGTGGACCCCGGACCAGATGGACGCCCGTCGTGATGTGTTTCGGTGTACTTCTCATGGATCCTCAGAACCCTTTGATGGGCCTTGGTGTGATTGGGTATGTGTCTGTTTCCTGCGTCATCCAAGATTTCGGAAAACTTACTTCCTGGGTCTACTAGCTTAGTCATGTCTACTTCAGGCACCAAGCTACCGACTGGACGGATATCGCGTTCAAACTTGTTCCTGGCCGACAGGACACCGAGTCTTTTGGGTTGGGTCGTGTAACCACTGTCAGGAAGTTCCGATGAAAGCTATCTCGGCTGTTATGGAACATCTCAATCGCGAGTGAGTGAAGCGCTAAACGATGGGACGGGCGAAGCTGATCAATTACGTCCGACAGGCATGGTATCCCTTCTCCTCAGATTCCCGACGACTTCTTTGTCGAGCATCCGACGGCACACCTCGATGGGCTTGAGTATTGACACAAGTGATTTTGAAGGAGACAATGTTTGTGTGCATTATGTAGCCAAAAGTTCTTCCAGTATTGTACTCTCTTCAATGATTCCCGAGATTTTGTGAAAATACGTATAACATTATTCTGTTCCCTCGCCCGCAAGCGCCTGCCAGATACTTTACTTAGTACCGTGACTCGGGGAGATGTTTGACTTTAAGGCCTCGGAGCAGCCGATGTTTTGCTCGATGCAGATCTGGATATGGTGGGTAATGGTATACGACAGAGTCTAGCCTTGAGCCGGATCCATTTTTGTCGTTCATGAGAATTCCGAACTTACCACACCTAGTGATAGACCAGCAACCAAATCTCGCAGATCAGGACAGTGCGAGGCTGCGAAGGAGATACTCCTCGTTAGAGTCACCAGTGGCAACAGATTGCATCGGTCAAACTCTGCGACCACAGACTCAGAATGATGATTTAGTGCTTCTAATTAGGGAGCTGTGTTAACGGTGATGTCAAATCACCATTATTCTTACGCATTCGCGACCTGTTTCCGGGTAACTGTAAGTCTGGTGGGGAGAAAACATCCGAGTACCGCAACTCACCAACCGCTACCTGGTCGACCCATCACCTTGCGTGCCTGAAACCTCGTTCGAAAGCCCCATTTCCGACGAAGAGGCATCGGGATTCCTGTTAAATGATATTGGTAGGAGGTCATCTACTATGACGTTAGTCTTGTGGTTTGATCTTGCGATATTTCTGAAGGTAGAGCAGACCCCACAGTTCATAATGGTAGGCGCGATACGCAGTATGGCAACACGGTAAGCAACAGGAATTCTGTTGATGCCAATTCCAATGGACACAAGGAGATTGATGCTCAACAGAAGACTAGAGACGAGGGTCAACAACTCAACTCCGATGCTTGGTTACAGAACTAGAACGCACAGAAAATCCCATTGACTGCGACGAAGCAGTGATTTGGAGAATGCGGGAGCATCCTTTGCTATCACCGAGGTTCTCAATCGCTCAACAAGTCCGAATCGTTGTGCAGGCTGAAGGTCCGTAGGAGCGAGTACAAAGCTCATGCTGACCGCGGCGATAACACATGCGCCTTGGAAGGTACGGTTTACCGAGGAAACCTGCTGGAGAGTGACATTTAGCTCGGTGTGCATGCAGACGTTTCCAACTATAGTGGTTCTATCGATCCGCAAGGAGCTAAGCCAAATCGACGTTCCCGACGAGGCTATCCAGAGGACGACGAATAGCCGGCCAGCCCATAGACAGTTTTGATACAAAGCGCGTACGCGTAGTAGCCTCATAAGGCCTACCAATGAGTAATGGAGAGACTCTAGCGATGCCAGCACGATATTTAGAGCACTACAATATGAGCTGCTTCGTGACGCTATAAGGACGACGGATTAGTACAGACGTATCACGATTACCAGTATATATTCAAATTATGACAACAGACCTAGTAGCACGATGTCGGTTAGTAGGAAGGCGAGTATTGCAATCCTAGATTAGAGCGTACTTGGGTCAAGAGTAATTTGTCAAGGGGTTTGTGTCTCTCACCTCAATAGTATATACGCAATTTGAGGTAGATGTATCCCAGTTCTCCGTATCAGCACGAGATCAACTCGTAGATGAATCACAACATCCCAAAAGACGATCTGAGCATGCAATGTGAGGCACCTAAACTATTCCAAAGGAACAAAGACGCACTGCCAAGCAGCCCACGACGACGCAACGCAGATGATCCCTCTGTGATAGGAGGTGTACGAAGTCCAAGAATTCTTCCGCAGCCATGGGAGATAATAGATTGTCGAGTATTTTTTCACCAGACTGCCACGGAGCGGAAGTGTCTTTATATCCAAGAGATGTGGATAATCGGAGTGCTGACCAAGGGCGGGCAAACAAGCAGAAGGAATGTCGTACGACGATCAAGTTGCAATGTGAACAATCAAGATATCTTGGAGCAGGATCAATTAATTGCACAAGGACTGGACCCACACTCTTCTGGACCGCCGTGAGTAATGGTTTTGAGGATTGAAAACGCCGTGTGCATGAGCCTTTGACGATGTGAATCAAGCCCGAGTTCTCGTACAATGGCAAAATTCATGGGGGTTTTGTCCATCAGTCCGGACTCCGGCGAAGCTGTTGCAATCGGTCGGTTTGGAAACTGGGAAGCTCTGTGATGCCTCTCCTTGGATACAGATATTTGTTCTCGAGTCGGGCGGTCGGCACTCAGTTGATTATGGAAGGGGATTGAAGAAGACACAAAGAAAAGACCCATAACTTAGGTCGTGGTGGACCGTAATGAGCATTGGTACGTCCGTGGGAATCTAGCTTTTTTTTTTGCCGCTAGTTAGGCGCTCATCTACTAGTCTCGTGACTCTCGTCCTTGCGTACTAACGGTCTCCCAGGACGCGAGGGACAGCGAGCAACCAAACCAATGCCATAGACCTTCTACCGCCTTTACGCTCACCGTGTCTTGGAGTTAATCGGAACTTTGTCCAGTCATCTTTCATCATGTCGGCTGAAAGTTATCGAAAGTAATCTGGGAAGTTCGAGTAAGGACCGTGTACTCCGAGTCGACGCGACTACGGGTATAAGTTACTTGGCATTTCGCCTCGGAAGCTTCGGAGTGCTCGCGATGGCGAAAGATAGTATGTGTTATGTCTCCTTCGATTGTTTAGGCTGGTTGACTCGTCTGTCGGCAAGTCCCTCCTGGCTGAATTTCTCCCGCAGGCTAGTTCGTGCGATGACTTTAGCTCGAAAAAGATCACGCAAGCACTTAGGTAAAATGGAAGGGGAGATGGGGGAGAGGAGGTGAACGTGAAAAACTTCTGTGGTATCAAACAAGGGTGGGCAAGAATAGGCGAAACAAACCATAACCTTGATAGCAAATTGCAATGCGCCCCTCAATTGGACTGAGAGTCACGAAGGCTTCCAGTCGGCCTGAAAGGAAAGTTTCTAAAACTTCGAAGTCGACTTGTAGATTGAAGGGAACTAACAGATGCACACCGTTACCAACCCCAAGCTCGAATACAACATCCTGCGAGCTATTGGACATAGACGGCTGTGAGCTGCTTGGCTCTGCTGGCTCACGTTGCTGGGAGGATGCGGGCATCGGCGTGGGTGTATTGTTCTTCTGTGGAGGCGGGCTGGTGGCACGATGACGGCCACAGAACACGCAACGATGGACGTCCGACTGAGGCTGGGAGCTACTAACGAGTGGGGGTTCGCTGACAGTGTCCTGGTCGTCCTCTTCAGCGCCAGGATGCTCCTCATTGTCGCCGTTGTCGCCACTCGGGATAGTGGCGGATTGGGAGAGCGTGAAGGATGATTGAGACGAGCCGATGCAGAGTAGCCCATCGTCATCGCACCCCGGCTCAGCCTCGCGTTCCGTTTCATCGACGTTGGCATCAGAGTGATCTTTCAAGAAAGGCTGAGGATTCTTCGGTTGGGATGAAAAGAGAGTTTAAGCAGAAATGAGACCACTATGGCTTACTTTTCGGTGGTTGTTGGGTGCTGATAGATAGTAGGAGATTTCAACGGCCCCAATGATATAGTAGTAGGTCGAGTCGTTTCATCCACGATCGCCTTTGTCTCGTCGGTGGAACATGCCACTTGAGAACAAAACGGTCCTTCACCTGACATACTCGTGTTTCCCTCTCATGATTGTGATAATGACCATTGGGACTGAATCTGTGCCCCGCAAGGTACTACGTAGAAGATTGAAAAAGCGAATGCGGGTTCAAATAACCAATGGCTTACTGAATGCGCAGATGGGGCCATACAGAGTCCCATACCATTCCTTGGTGCCAAATTTCAAGTCTCGAGGCTCTATATTTACTACAGCTTTGAACGTGATGAGAATCTGGTAGCGATTTGGCGGAAATGAGGTTGGCTTCTGCTGAGTTTTTGCTCGTACATATACAGATATTCGATGAACCATCGATTTACTGCCGTGTAGGAAATGGGGTATTATTTGAGCGATAGTAATGGTGACTCGAAAAGATCGTGCCTGTTTGAAGGGAACCGTAGGCCGAGATGATGCTGGTCGAGACAAGGCAATGAAGCGCCCGATTGACGCCGGTGAGCTGAATACAGCTGACATAATAATAAGATCAACTGTGTTGCTCGTTTTTTCCTATCACCACGACATTATCGATATGTTCCGGCGAATACGAGTTTGTCATCGTGCTTCTACCGTTGTTCGCCAGCCATAGTCTTCAATTTCACTGAATACCCAAAGTTTGAGCCCCGCTAGCCCTTTCGTCTATTGCTCTCTCTTCCAACCTCATTTTACCGTTCATGACACGCTACTTGTTGCCCACCCGATGAGCCTTCGATGGCGAAGCACAACAGTTTACGCTCAGTCCTCGAAAAACCTTCAACGAGAGTCGGTGGATTCTTGGAGAGCACTCGAGCTCTCATGCTCTGTCGCTTCGAGGAAATCGACTGGAGACAGGATGCGTCCTAACCCTTACTAGAATGCTGGAAGCTGTCTCGATAACGAAAGAAGAATTGGTGCGTGCTCTGACTAACCTTAATCTTCCTTTTCTGACATATTGCTGCCAGCATTCGATGTACTTGTTCATTCGTATCGTCGAACTTCGAAGGTTCATACCGGTTTTCAGAATGTCTCTTTCCTCGTCCCTATATCGACAGAAGGTTTTGCGACCATCTCGGGAAGGCTCACTCGTTCAAAAATCACATCCCGTAGAAGGTGATCAACTCGAGAGCAGTAAAGACGCAACGAACGGGCTCACTGCTATTGGGTCGCAACAGCGTTCCAAAGGGACATTGCGGATCTCGAGATTGAAGGGGAGGACGCGGTGGACTCAAGATGGCAATGACCTTCCAGTGTACACGTTTCCTGAAGGAGACCGGAAATTGAACGTGCAACCTGGCATACCTGCGGGTATGTTTCTTTGGCTCCGCTGAGACTCGTTTGGCTCACATATGCTTTCACTAGGGCATGACGCCGAGGAACGACTTCCCATCTCGACCTACCATCAAATCTTTTGACATACCTATGACCGCATCGACTTCGTCCCAATCGTCGATAAACAACATGTACAAGCCTTGCTCGATGGCTCCTTTCAACCTCGCTATCCAGTTCCGCTCTATGGATGGCCCGAGTCGGCTCAAGTCGGCTGCGTACCGGTACCCAACCCGTCTTGCTCTTGGTAAAAACCCACTTGCAACTGTATTTCCTCGCGCAGCTAGCTGGGTTGGGATATTTGGGTTGGTTGCCGGGATAAGGTTGTCGGATCACGAAGCCAAGGTCTACACCGTTGATACCCTGCCCGCTTCAAGCAGGCCCAGCATTGACACGACTATTCATCGTTGCGCTTCGTCCATGTAACCTCTGCCCCAGGCTCTTCAGGCTCTATCAGCGGGATTCCGTCGTGTATATGAAACACGCCGAGCATGAGGGCAAATCAATGTCACCGTGAGGTTCGGATGATGGACTAAATGTCCGAAGAGTCGTCATTGGAGCTTGAAGAATGGCTTTTCGTTGGTTCGGCGAGCCGAGGTGTGTTCGTTGTAATCTCTGGCGACTAGCGACTGCAGTGGTTGAAGGCGAGTCTGTGTCCAGGTGTAGAATATAGTTGGAGGAGGAGAGAACTCACACCTAAGGATCGCTCACGTCGGCCCCATATCCATATCCGTTCTTCCGACCTGCTCGCATCTCCCCTTTCTCCCAGATAGTAATTGAACTCGCAGTGGGGATTGCGGCTTGGGATGAACTGGTGCTGGTAATCGGTCTGTGTGTGGAGGAGACCTGCTCCAGCGCCCCAGTGAAGCACCCATCGCCGGACCGTAAAACTCTGGGCTAGGCGGAGTATTGGCTGGTGGGGGAAGAGCAGGAAGCTCATTGTTCGTCATGAGGCGCGGGAACAATCGGCGTATCCCTCATTGTTTCCGAAAGAGGTCGCGGTCACGTTGTGGCATATTGTTCAGAACAACGTGAGGGTTCAGGCGCGACGTCTTTGCCGTGCCTCTCTCTCACTCTCTCACTTCCACCACTTTCAGTGCCAATTGACACGACAGAACGACCTGCCCCACTTTCACCGTCACCTATTACGTCTTGATGGTTCGAAGGACGTCGATCGACGTTGCGAATGCCCGATCTAATTCGCAACCACGAACCGGTCTGGGTACTAATGGCTCGCCCCAACCACCCCAGCCAAGGGGAAAACGTAAGCGGCTCAACGAGGAGAAGGAATATGACTACACTACACGAGGTGAGTCGAGTCGTCGCTGGACCGTATGTCCTCCGTCTAATTGTTGTCTCTCTACATAGCATCAACACACCGCACGGACAGCAAGAAAGTAAGGCAAACAGACCACCTCTCTGCAATGCCACACGATATCATCTTTGAGGTACCACGTTCTGATACGTACTGTCGAGATGCGGTCGCTGATACTCTCGTGTTAGATATGCGCCAGGCTCCTACCAACGGACCTTCTCAACATGACTTACCTCAACAAGATCTTCCGAAGTACACTCTTGTCAAGGGACTACCGGGTACTCTGGATTCGTAAACGATGGTCTCTAGGCCTACCAGAGCCTCCTCCAGGATTTGGGGAGGTGCGATGGATGCATTTATTGCTGGGTCCATGGATATGCTGGGTGAGTTCTAATCAACTAGAAAACCCAACGAGCTTATGCCGACGCTATGACACAGCGCTGTCGTGTCAATGCGGCCCAGAAGGTCATTTTCGCTCAAGCAACAAGACTATGTTCGGGATGTATTCGAGAAACGTTCGTCACTGCATTCAGTTGATGTAATATTGTCCACTGTTGCTCACGGACCTCTGCAGGACCGTGAGCAAGGACAGACTGTTTAGGATGGAAGACAACGAATTCGGGATTGATAAGAAAGGGAAAGCCAAACGGATCATGGGCCTCGTCCACCCAGGTATGCCAGTCGGGATATATCCAACTTTTTCTGTCTGACCCTTGTCCCTCCCTTCCCAGTGCCGGCCGATGTCTTGATTGGAGGGAGAGTGCCCTACCCGAGCCATGGCGTACGGATCGTCCTTGAACAGTTAGCAGCCTGTAGAAATGGTCAGGAACGATTGCGTTACGTTCAGACCCGAAGGAAGACCATCATCGCAGAAAGGATGGTTCGTCTGATTACATTCGTTATCTTTCGTGTTCTGGCTGACGATTGTTTATAGTACTACGACAAGTGCGAGAAGCAATTGGCTCAATGTGAGGCATACTTGGAGAGCTGTCGATGTGAAGAGTAAGTCAACCCTTTGCACTCGTACAGAGGTATAAACCCAGTACTAATTCAAGCATGCACAATAGTGCCAAGCGGAGATTACTCAAAGTAGGTTTCAATGAGGTGGACTTTCTCGTGGTGAAGGCAATCTTCCGTGGAACAAAACCTCTGACCGAGCAGGGTGAGGACAAATTGGCATCACGAACGGCCCTAATGATAACCACTATTCTCTCAGAATGGCGTATCAGGGAGACCCTCGTTTATGGCGTCATACGAAACGTTAGGCTCCGTGACGCTCATCGAAACAAAAACCCAGTAGTCCATTCCCGATATAACAAGTTCGCTGAAGCCTGCAGGAGGATCAAGCTCTCATTTCGGCCCATCGAAATCCGCAACTTCCCTACCCCATCTACGATCTTAAAGGAAATCTCATTCGACAAGTCGGTAGCAAGGCTCATCGTGGCCCCTGACTATGTGTCGGTTACCCAAGCCGATTTCGAGCGCTTGAGAGAGGAGATCCTACAAACGATGTACGAAGTTCGCCACCAGTGCCAACGGCGCCTTTCGTGCGTCTACGATGAGGACCCCGTTGTTTCTGCGGACAAGGCTAGGTTTCTGTCGTTTGGACTGTTTCCACTTGCCTCCAGCGAGTCTCTGTATTCGGTTGGTGAGCGTGGATCATTCCACGTCGTCAGGAAGCTTTCGGAGATGGGCTTTGAACCTCTTCTGACCACCCCAGACCAGATGGACGCCCGTCGTGACTTGCTTCGTTGTACGTCCCGCGGGTGTTCTCAACCCTTTGAAGGTTCCTGGCGAGAATGGGTACGTGTCCCCCGAAATTAGCCGTGACCTTGTGAATCTGACACCCTTTATGATGTATTTGAGCTTTCTCATGTCTCTTTCAAACACGAAGATGAGCTCGAGTACGAAGAGAATATCGACCTGACGGGGATCTCGTTCGAGCTTGTTTATGGTCGACAAGATACCGAATCCTTTGGGTGGTCCTGTAACCACTGTCATGCAGTCTCGACGGAAGTTATCTCGATCGTTATGGAGCATCTCAATCACGAGTGAGTGAAACGCCGATCAAGCGGACGGGCCCAGCTGATGTTTATCTTCAAAAGGCATGGTGTCGTTGCTCCTCAGATCCCTGGCGACTTTTTTGTCGAGGATCCGGCGGCACACTTGGATAGGTTTTGACGCGGAGGCATACGGTTCTCAAAGTGGATGAGCCTTGTTTAGCAGGCCCTCGTCGAGCTTATACTCCCTTCGCGCTAGTTCGTCCATAATGATAGTACTGCCTTCTGAACTTCCCAGTTCCAACTCGTTTCGCTTGATATGGTGCCATAACGCATGACTCGTTCTATCACTTAGATAGGACTCTGGATCAGAACTTTCATTTCCCTCGTTTCTTCCAAATCACCGTGAATCAATCAGCCATCCTTCGCACTCATCATGGACTTTGTGAGGTATCATCAATGGTACCGTGTTTTTTCTCGTCGAATCAAATCACCTGGATCGGGACCTCCAAGGGATTGAACCATGTGGATGATAGCTCCCTGATTAGAGCTCGTCGAAACGACAGCAGCCCGACGGGCTGTGCCGCACTGGATCAAGCTGTATGGTGGCATCCGAATCACGACTCGCATTCAGATACCTCCTTTCGATCCCGGCAGAACATTAAATATCAAGAAAGTGAGATAGTGATGATTTCGGTGGCTTCACTTCATCCTTATATTAGACTGAGGCGGCGGCAATGAGGCGCACTCCATTCCACCCAATTCCCAGTGATCAACTGGAAGTTGCTCCGACTCGTGCCCAGGTGAGATTTAGTTCTGACATCGGCGTACCCGATTAGTTATCTGACCTCCGCATGGTTTAGAAAACACATTTGACGCGATTCCAGCCATGACCTCGGTAGATCTTGAAAGTTCAATTGGTGTTATTGCGCTCTTCAGCTCCCTTGGCCTGTACCTTTGCGTCCTCTTCATCCTCGGCAGGAGAAAGAGGCGTAGATTGACGTCCTCACCAGACTCTGGCGACCGTTTGGAAGAAGCGAGAGACGACGCTCACTCTCCAATCGCGTTACGGAGACCCATGCTTTCGTTCCTCCCCTCATTCAACAGAGCCCATACTTTTCATCGTACAACTAGCGAGTCTAGCGCTGTGCCACTGGTCAGCTCTTCGCATGATAACGATGACATCGACATCGACAACGAACCTATCTCTTCTCCACGAGTTACTTCATCTCCCTCCCCACCGCCATATCCTCCCCAGTCTCCAATGCTCCTTCATCCCGTGACACCAGCACCTCCGTATTCCGAGCCTCTGAATCCAGGATCTTCTCGAAACACCTTGATGAGCCACGTAACATACGAGACGCTTCCGAGTTACCATACAGTAACGTTTTAGAGGACCTCCAGTCGCCGTGGCCCGATGACCAGGGAAGGAAATGCAGCAGCAGACTATTCCGATTCGTCCCAACGAGGGTCTTCTATTCTGGAATGGTTACCTGAATGAAAACTATGGCTGCTTCGTCTGGCACAGTCGTGGAAGTTACTTTCGCTGCTCGAAATAACTCAGGAGACAGACAGACAGACATGTCGCAAAACTGCCCGATGACCTAATAAGGCCTTTTTTACAGAACTTTATCCAGACAAAGCCATAAATGCCAAAATTCGCTTATAAGGGCCCACATATGGGGCATAAAAGGCCCAAATTAGTCGGATAATCCCCCATAAATGGGGAATAAAAGGCCAAATATGACCGCTACCCTTATATGGCCGGCCAAAGTTTTCCGACATTACCCTGATCGATCATCAGGCAGCTTCACGACCTCACGACCCAGATCTGTACGGCTTCTCATCCATCTGTTTGATGTTCATGAGAAGCTAGCCAGCTATGTCCGTACTACATCGGTTACAATTCGATCTTTGAGAGGTAAAGTAGTTCTGCCCGCACCACAGTAAAAGCCCGCCCAACCCAGTGATTCGATCACACTCCCGAGTTGGAGACGCTTCACCTACGTTTATCATCGCTGGAAAGTCAGCCTGCTGTGGGAAGCGGCAATGGGGTACCACATCAGACTGCAGGTACACGCAATGGGGGTTTAACGGAAGCGAGTATAGTGGACCTCGCCATGCAACAGCTTCGCACTCAGCAACAGCTTATGTCCCAAATGATGGAATGGCAGCTCCAATGTTCGGGACAACACTCCTTCGGTGGACCCGCTCGGTATGAGCGACCACGGGACGGTGCCCTACGTTCGTCGTCAAGTCGGAAGCGGGCCAGATCTCTTTCGCCTATGTCTTCGGCACCTTCCTCTCCAAGACACTTTCCACGCCGACGCCTGTCACGTTCTACACCCTCGCCGTCCACCTCATCGGAAGACCACGATGTACATATAGAAGACGGGGAGGATCACAGTCGTGCAGAAGAAGAGGAGAATGAACATAGTAGGGTCGTTGACGAACTGAAGCAGGCGGAAAACCCATCGGGGAATGGTGAGGGAGATGAGCTCGAGTATATTGACGTGGCGCCGCGACGTGTCAACAGCAATGAGGGCACACTAGCAGAAGCGTCAGTGGAGCTTGACGGGGTCTCGATTGGAGACGATGATGAAGATAGCGTGGATCCTCCCTTGGAAGCCACATGTGCAGAAACGACTCGAACTGGCCAACTTCAATCTAATACATCGACTACTTCGTCAGACGACTTACCCTCGAATTCCCTACTCCTGCGGCTCTCCTCACTACCACAGTCAACTTCGAGAACGAATTGCCCTGTGGAGCCCGCACACCCTGGAGAGTCCTCTCAACGCCCCCTGCTGGATAGGATACAGGGGCCCGTGGTACAACCACCATCCTTACTCGACCGATTGGGTGGGGCCACCTGGGCTACACCGACGACAACCCGGTCTCGCTGGTTAACCCCACCTAACTCTGTAGTCAACCTCGCAAGGTGGGGTCGAGTATTCGATAGTGACCCGGGTCGCAATCGCAAACTGTTGGGGCGTTGGTGCTCAAGGATTCGAGAAAGAGTGGCTGGTTTTGTGATCCCATTCCCCTGGCGCTTTGAAAGGACACAAGAAGGACATGGTCTTGTACTGGTGTTCCACTCGCCCATGGAGGCGAGGCAGTTTGTGGAGCTTTGGAACGAATATGCTCATTATGTTCCGGAGGCGGCGAATCTTGTGGCGGAGGTGGATGTATCCACGCCGTTTCCGAGAACCTGTATGAATGTTGATAACGATGGTCCTGATGTTTCCGAATGTGACAATGCTCTGGGTGATCATGATATTCGCGTTTTTAGTTGGAACGTTGGAGGGAAGCCTGAGATTGTTCTACAAGATAGTGATATGCGCGAAGAGATCCAAAGCTATGATGTAATCATGCTACAAGAGACACACCTTTATGAGGGCGAGCATGCGCCGACCTTAGATGGGTTCAATGTGTTCTCAAGACCTAGGCCTACGTTGGACTTCGATTACCCTTGGGGAGGAGTAACTACGTGGGTTCGAAAGGGGCGTAATTGTGTAGTGCAGGAAGATATGTGTGCACCGGACTTGCTTGTGCTTCGAGTTGACGGGATTCTTTTCTTCAACGCCTATATACTCCCGTCAAACTCGAGACGAGACTGGCGAACTTGGACGGACATCCACCCGTTTGAGGCTCTACAGGATGCTGTAGGGCTGGCGGTGGAAATGGGTATCCCATGTCTGGTGGGGGGTGACCTCAACGCTCGTACAGAATCGCGTGCCCCGGATAATGACCATCCAGCTCGATTCTCGGTTGACAGTACGGCTGATTCTCGTGGGAGAGAATTACTGGAGTTCTGCTCCTCTACATACCTGACCGTTCTGAACGGCTCTGTGGGGATAAGCGGCAACCATGGAGGATGGACTTCGCATCAGAAAAAGACAGATAGGACGAGTGGACAGGTTCACTACGCCTGTGCTGTTGTAGATTACATGATCTGCGACTCAAACTGTCGTCAGTGGATTCGACGATTTGATGTCTCGAATCGGACGGTATGGTCGGACCACTCCTACCTGTCCCTCTCCCTGCGGATTCCAGGTGTGGGTGTGACCTGTCTGAACCAAGCCACAAAGCAGAAGTCTCAGGGGGGGAAACCCAACTTTCAACTGCCCAGAGTCACCGAGCTGGATGACATGCTTGCAGAGCTGATGGAGAAAGAGCCGAAATCAATTGACCAGAAGATAGAAGACATCTATGGTAGGGTCAGGCTGCCAGACCCGAATGCTAGGGAGGTTTGTGTTTACACGGATGGATCATGCATTGGCGACGTGAACCATAGGCAGGCAGGGTCTGGTCTCTTCTATGGCCATGGTAGCCAGTTAAACCGGTCCTATCGGGTACCCGGTCCTCAGACGAACACAAGAGCCGAACTCTTTGCGATATATGTGGCAGTATTGCGTGCACCGGCTGGGCGCACACTCCGTATCTTCACGGATTCAGAATTTGCAATCAGATCACTGACACATTGGGCACCCAAGCGTCTGGCGTGCGGTTGGGACTGTCCGCATGGGGACCTGCTGAAGGAAATTGTGGAGGCTGTTAGAAGACGCACTGCTCCTTTACACCTGCGGTGGGTCAAGGCACATGCTGGAAATGCCTTTAATGAGAATGCAGATCGGCTGGCAAAGGAGGGAGCCAAAAAACCATTACCGCTGGAGCCGCTCGAGGCCTACTTAGGAGGGCATGGTGCGGATAGGGGAGTCTATGCAACGGACAAAATTCCCCTAGGGCCAACGACACCACGAGTTGTCACAAATCTCCCACCAGTAACACCGCCCAAACAGAAGGCGGGGTCAAGAGATGGCTCCTACAGTCAGAAGTCCCATCAAGGGAGGGCTTACCGTCGTCAAAAACAAAAACAAGTGCTACGAAAACTGTTAGAGGCGTCAGATGACTCTTGCGGTCAATTCTGGAGGCTGTATAAAAAGCTGCGGTACCCCACGGCACAGTCACCTGATGTCTCTATGGCGCAACTCATGGAAGTCTTTATACCGAGGATGAACCCGCCGGACCCACGAGAAAAGGGATTCGATGACGCCTTACTTCAGAACTACAAGGGAAAGTCAGCTGAACGACCATTTCAAACTCCTCCGTCTGTTTTTACGGGGTTGAACATGCGTCCGAGCACGAAGGACGTTGAGAGAGTGAAAGCATATTTGGATGCACGTAGACACTCCGATACAAAAGGGGTTGATGGTTCTGTATACTCAGATTTGATGGAGATGGATAACGAGGACATTTGCTCCCTGCTCGATAAATGCTTCGAGACATCCGGCGTACCTGGCGCCTGGCTGACCACTTTGATAACGGCCATTCCGAAAGTTGGGAAAGACACATCGGACCCCAAGAACTACCGTACCATTGCGCTGGAGAGCTGCTTTCTGAAGTTCGCGACATTGCTAGTTCAGATGAAGCTTACGGATGCTGCTGAGGCTGCGGGGCTAATTCCCCCCTCGCAAAACGGTTTTCGTAAAGGGTTTAGGACTCAGAATAATGGGTTCATTCTCCGTTCATTGATAGAGAAATCGAGAGCAGCGGAGGAAACACTGTTTGTTGCATTTGTCGACATATCCAATGCATTCCCTTCGACAAACCAGGACGTACTGTGGGATCGATTAGAGAAATATGGCATGACAGGGCGTTACTTTGACTGGTTGCGAGCGGTCTATGGCCAAATGAAATATATGATTAGCGTTGAGGGCCAGCTGTCACCAGAATTTCGGGCGCTTTCGGGTGTATTGATAGGCGATCCAGCCTCACCACTTTTGTGGAACCTGTTTTTAGCAGCTCTTGCCCTCCCGGAAGATGTGGATGATCCAGACTTGAACGGGGTGAAAATTGCGCATCTGGAACATGCAGACGACATGGTCATTATATCGAGAACAGCAGCGGGCCTGCAAAGGCATCTCGACCATCTCGACAGCTGGTGCCGAGATAACTTTTTAGAGCTGAGCCCGGATAAGTCGAAAGTGATGCAGTTTGGGCCCTTGCTCACAAAGGACTGTGGGTTCGCAGGCCATTTCACGATGGCTGGAGAAGTACTGGAGTTGGTAAAAGAGTATAAATACGTGGGTATAAACTTCACATCGGTGGAGCGCGACATATTCGAGAGGTGCTATGGAGAAAAGGCCCGTAAGGCGAGGAGGTCGGGCTGTGGAATATTTGGAACAGACCGTTTGATTGGACGTCGAAAGCTCCCTCCAACAATTGCTCGAACACTGTACACGGCACTGGTAGACTGCCATCTCATATTTGGTTCAGACGTCATAGTAGATGTTGGAGCGAGGGGACCGAGCATGTTACTTGATGTTCAAAAGCAGTTCCTGAGGCGCATGCTGGGTCTCAGCAAGAAGTCAACGCTCGCTGGGCTCTTCACTGAAACAGCACTGTTGCCATTACAATATAGGCGCATTATACTGACACTCGGGTACCTTGTCTACTTGCTGAAAAGAGCAAAAGAAGAGCGAGAGAATGGCCTGAATCCTTCATATACGTCAAATGCGCTGGAGGAAAACAAACAGCTAAGAGACTCGGATAAGCAATGCTGGCTGATGGACATAGATTGGGTTTTGCAGAACCTACCGGGAAGCGAGGGGAACCTACGGCTTCCGCCGTCAAACTTGTTGACAGACGAGCAGGTCTCTGACCTAAAGAAACGGGTCTCTGCTATCGCTTGTCAGCAGCTACAATACCAACTCAGCTCAAATTCAAAACTGATCCTGCTGAGGGACAGGCTGGAGCCCATGGACCCGGGAACGGAAGATAAACCACCTAGGTGTCCCTATCAGACCCTACAAAAATGTGGATACCGTCGGGCCGGTCGTATCAACCACTCTGTGGTAGGCTGATGCGGTTTCCCGCGTATCCCAATACCTCCCCAGTAATTCCTCGATATCCTCATTATTCCCCCTCTCAACTACCAGTCTTCTCTCTCATGACGCGAACACCGCCCTCCCGCCTTTCCTCCCGACGCACCTCGTGGCCTCATACCTTTTCCGGAATGCTCTGACTCAGCATCACCTCACTACGCCGGCGACCCCATCCTCCTCACTACCCACCGTCTCCATTCTTCCATCCTACATCCTACACCATTCCTTCATATATCTATCACTCTATCCCACACTCTTTACCTCTCTGTATATCACTTTTTATTATGGCCCCTAGGAAGCGCCGACGCAATAACGACTCTCTCGCCGACACCGTCAACATCATCACATTCGACGAAGACGACGAGCTGGTAGAGTTTGAGGACTCCGGGCAGGGAAGGGACTATTGGACGTATGCCAAAGCTCAGGTTCGTCATATGTGGGAACGTATGTTTCAATGTCTCTAGAAATCTATTCATATTGATAATTTTCATACAGTTCTAAGTCATCAACGACAAGACCTTTTCAACTCGTCCGGTCACGGAGTCGCATTCTCAGACGTCCCTATCTATGATCCCAACGATCCTGACAACGATGAATGGAACGATGAACACTTTGAAATACCGGTTGGCGATGAAGGGGCAATGAATAGCAACGCTGGAGGCGAGTACGGCTTCCACACTTTCCTTAGCTCCCTTCTCGAGGATGCCCCAAGGTATGTCATTGTATAATGATCCTTTACTAACTACTCATGTTCTGATAGGCACATTGACATGCGGGAGAGACACTTCCGAACTGAGGATCAGAACGAATGCTGGCAGCGCCAGCTGCCTCTCATTGTTGACGCTTATCTGAGGTATCAGGCTTGGGGGACCGCGGATGTTGCAGACGATGAAGAATGTGAGGGTGAGGAGTGGGAGATGCTCTCTATGGACTTCTTTGGTGCGTTCATAATTCCAGTTGTCTCATTCTGTACTGAAATTTTGCTGTATCCACAGACTACCGACCGCAGAAGATACAACACATTCGAGGAGCGTTGACCACAAATGAAACTCTCGCAAATTACAGACTCCTTGGAGGCAGCCCCGACGATCCCACCGTCACATTCCCCTTCCGGTTCTTGGAAAGTTTTCGCCAAATACATCACGTCTGTCCACGGTACAGTTTCTCAGGTCTGTCACGTACACTCACCAATATCCATGGGGTACGTCTATCCGGATTACGTGGACGTGAAAAGTACTCATACGCCCTCATCAGCGCTTCCCCATTTCACACCTCGAGCAACAACTTCGAAACGCATACGATGCATATCTATCTATCCTCCGTGAAGTCCAAAGACGTGTTGATGAAGCTCTCGGTCGTGAATCACACACACACTTCATACGCAACGTCTGTCCCCCATGTACTTACCAGCTCAACAATGAAGTCCCATTAAACCCCAGTATTCTTATGGCCATGGACGGCAATAACTCCCTGAAGCTGGTAGATGCCGACAAGCGTTATGGGCAGCAAAGATTGGACACAAGGCGGATTAACCACCCACGTTGGTTGACCGCCGAGTTTGTTGACGAGTACCAGGATGAAGTCGCCAACGCGCGGCGGAAGGTATGTTATAAGGTTTACTGTACTGACTGATTACTTACTGCTCGACGACGTCTAGAACCCTCCTGAACAACCGACACCCTGCGATGGTCCACAGGTGGATGATGAAAGTGTAACGTGGCTCAATGACGAGGAGTTAGATGACTTGGCAGGGACGATCAACCCTTGTGTCGAAAGATGGAAGGCGGCTGGCCCAGAATCCAGCAAAAAGATGTTCTCGTTTTTCTCAATATCTGGTGTATTTCTCTCGGTCTGTCGTCACGGACATGTCCTGGTAATCTGTGATATGCGCCGTAGTGGCGAATTGTATGTTTTCTTTCATCTCGCACCATGATTGACTTATCAACATCCAATCAGAATGAAGTACCCACTTGCCGTTGTTAAAGCTCTCCTGGATCGTTACGGCAAGGATCTAGGCCTTGGATACGACATCATGTGCGCCTTCTATCGCACTCTGCTCCGGAGCAACAAGTTGGGAAATCAAGTCGTCGCGTTCCGGTTGAAAGGCGTAGTCCCAGCGTTTCACGGTCATGCCCACAACCGCAAGTGCCAGGTTAGCTGGCACCCGATGTACACCAAAGGAGTCGGTCTTGAAGACTTTGAAGAGTGTGAGCGGACTTTCTCGCAGTCTAATCATCTCGCATCAACAACACGGCTCGCAACCGAATATCACCGCCATCAGGCCTTGATGGAGTATTTCGACCTTCACGACCGGGATAAGCATATCACGTCAGGTTGGTAGTCATACTTGATTCTCGGTCACATCTAATTCATGCTTTACAGGGAACTTCATATATCAGAACTATCGACAAGCTCTCGCAAAGATTGCCGCAGAAGAAACACTCTTCTATGAGCTGTGTAACAAGTGCGGGATCACGGAGGAGGACTGTGAGCAATTTCTTCAGGATGAGATCACTCACTTTTCGCTGGAACGTAAAGAGTCGCCGGAACTCACGGTCAGATTGGATTACGTGGAGTTGCTACAACGCCTGTCGCGAACAAAGTGAGTTTGATTTACCGTGACTCATTCGATCTGTCTCAACGATCTCCAGGATTGCATCTGATGATGCGCACGCCAAGTATGAAAGTGCCCAGCGTAATTCCAAAGTCCCTGCCAAACAGCTTCAATCTCTCCATACACGTTCCCGCACGGCACTCGAACGCTACAAGATGGTCTTGGAGGATGTTCTCGTCTTCGAAAACGAACACGATTATTACAGGTGATGGAACCCCACCGACAAGGAGTATCAGGGAACGGTCTTGGCCATGCGAGGGCGTAACTACCGCCGAGCGTTGGAAAGATTGGAGCGCCTCGTGGTCCAAAGGCTCTTGGAGTTGACTAAGCTCAATATGAGTGGTGTCGGTGCGTTCCTGTGCAGATGTCTCTAGATTGTTTCCTGATGGCGCCGGTTATAGGGTATAAGCAACGGGAGAAAATCACACAGGCGCTTCGAGCCCGCGCAAAAGCAATTCAGAAGGCATTAGATGAATACAACGAAGCTGCACTCACGATGGAACCACCACGGCCACAGCTAGAATGGAAGGATGTTTTGGACATGGTCTCGCTGGCGGATTTCGACCTACTCAAGGACACTCATCTCGATCTTACCCACATTCCTTGGGCCCAGCCCCATCACCGGGAATGCACACGGATATACTTCGGACTCACCCGTGCTCGTGAAGAGATCACCCGGCTAAACGTTGAGATACACCGGTTGATCTCTTTCATGATCGATGAACACGCAGATCATTATCACGCTTGTCACCAACTTGAGCAGGAGGGAGGAGACAAGCTTGCAGAGGAAATACGAGAGCGAATGAGGGTTATGGGGGAAGTTGACGGTCACATCGCGATTCGTCTCGTTCAAACGAGTGAGCTTGAGGGTTTCTCAGGTGTGTCAGTCACAAGTCCGCTCACTATCTCTTCTGAGCCGTGTGATAGGCACCCTTCTTCCAGGACGCCGACGTGATCGTGATCCGAGTATCACAGATACAGCCCCACTGCCAGCCTGGGCTACGGTCGTTCTTGGTTTGAGCCGTACCGACGACCAAGGCACCTACACTACCAGCGCAACATCTTCAAGATCCTTTTCCGACATCTTACCGGCTAACGAGGGAGAGAGACTCGATCCAGAAGGATTACTTGATTATTTTGAAGGGCTCGGTCTGCATGGTTCGAAAAATTCGATTGACAATCTGGTTGTATGATAGTTATTTGCAATGTACACTTTACCACGTTCTACAGGGCTTGATAAACCCATAAACCCAGTCAGACTCTGGTTCGTTCCATCCTTTCCTTTGGCTTAACACAGTGGGTACCCCATTTCTCTGCTTGTGGGTTTGACTAACTTACTGACTAGCTGTCGCTCATGAACAACCAAACTCCATGGCACGAGTGTTTGCGGCTCCAAGGGAAGAGAGAGGAGCAGTGGTTGAAGCTTCGCGGCTACGCTCCGGATGAAATCCCTCAGCTGGTTGAAGAACGCCGACAATTCCGGGAATACACTATCGAACGGTATTCTGGCAGGCTCATCGAAAGGTGCCAACACCGTGATCGCATGTTGTGAGTGAAATTTGGCCCGGTATTCGTGTTTGCTGACATCCGCTCATCGGAAGCCGCCTGATAAGGAGCTACTCGCGCGACTTGGATACTTCATCCCAATATGGTAGAAGGAAATTGAACCAACTACGGGGTAAAGCCTATTGCGAGGCTCAGCATGTGGACGCTGAGTTGGAGATAGCTCGGTTGGGGGACATGATTGAACGACTCAAACCTCCTCCGAGGCTAGTCTTGCGGCGCAGGAAGAAGGTACAGGCCTCTGCGGAGGTTGAGGTTTTTGTTTCCAGGATGGCAGACATGGTCTCTCGGACTGGTGGTAGCTAATTCAATCTCCACAAAATATGATGATGCTTCAAAGAACAACCTATTCGCAGTATAGTTCTAACAGCTACAATCCTGCCACCTCGAATTTCTGTACCAAGGTGCTATCGAACATTCTGAGAGTCTTGGATTCATGCCGTTCCTCCAGCGTTGCAAATTTCGATGGGGTTCCATCATCGAAGGGGTCGGCCAGGTTGTCTTCGTACACCGCGATCTGTAGGTCGTTAACACAATTGTACATGTGTGAGGCAAATGCGTTGAGTGTGTTGAACCGTTCCCAGAGCGAATCGTCCCTAACGACAAACCGCAGCTCGTGCGCAACCTTCTTAGTCGTGGCTTCAAAAGATTGTAGTACCGTGATCGGGTGTTCGAGAGGGGAGATAATCGGTTGCCTGGCGTGCTTCCACAGTAGTAACTCCTGGTAGAGGTGTTCGAGGTAATGGGATGGGTCGCTGTTGACTTCTCGTTGCAATGAGGTTTTGAGGGTCCGAAGGTGACGTTCATAGAACCTTACGAGGGTAAGTAAGGATAACCGATGTATATAGAGGGGAACGCACTGTAGGTCCACTTTATACCTACCAGCAGCATCGCGGTTCTGATAATACTCGTCTTCGGCGATTGTTAGTCCTTGTCTGTGTTGCGTCGTACCACGACTCTTCCTTGTGAAAGAGCAGGATTAGCTTCAGGTAGCCTTTAGAGTGCTTAGTCGACTCACTTTGACTGCACTATAGAGTGTCCATGACGGTTTTTTGCCCGACGGTGCTTGAGTGTGGTATTGAGTATCGTGCTATAAATTGAAGTTAGCTCAGAACACTACTTGAGTGAGTTGAGTTACCTGATTCTCCTTGGCCTGTCCCGACGCAACAGAGGCATCCGAGAGATAGAAAAAGATGTTCACGATGGTGGCAAGAGGAAAGATGAAACGTGCATTCAAGAACGAAATCACAAGTTACAAATTAGGCGCTCGGTGGGCGCGCACCTGGGAAGCAGAACCAGAAGAGACTATAATAGATAGGTCTGAGGTCTCCTAGCTGTACTGTATGCCCAACTTCATCCAGTCTCACCTGAAGCTTCTCCAGGATATCCAGAAATTCCGAGACGACGAGCTTGTACATGGTAAAGCTCTCCTTCTTCTCATCCCAAGACTTCCCTGTCTGATCTCGTGTTGCGTAGAAATATTCGTCTTCAATCATTTGGTATTCCATTAACTTCGACTCGAGGAGAGCTTTGGCAACTTGAAGTGGGCTTTTCGAGGGGGGTCGCTGCATGATAGGAAGTCGGGTCGCCCGTTTCCAGGCGACTGCTTGTTCAGATAGCTTGTCCGCATACTGCCCGCAGTTGGGGGTGACCTCTGCATTGTATTCAACCTTCATTGCCTTGAGCCTGTCTTCTAGCTCCCTGATAACACATGAGCCACAGCTTGAATATCATAACATCATGATTACGCACCTGAGACGTAAATCCTGCGCTGTAGGTACCGTCGATACCGGTTTCTTCTCATGAACTTGGGTAGCCTCTACTGCCGGAATCCCCTTCTTCTTCTGAATTTCCCTTGCATCCCGTCGTTTCTTGCGTACTTTGATTCTGTCAACGTAATGAGACTAAAGCAGAGAAATAAATCAAGGAGACTTACTCCTCACACTGAATAGCTCGATTCAGCTCGTCCCGCCTGACTTGCTTGGAATAGAGAATTTCCTCCTTATTCCTGTAAGGATTGACTGTTGGCGCGAGAAAATGAAAGAAAATGAAGACTTACTTTCTGTAGAAACGTTTATTCTTGACCCTGTTGGCTTCGCGGCGCTCAGCCTTGGTGTGATACAACTTAGGTCGAGGCATGGTAATGGGTCGAAGCTAAGGTGTAATAGGCCGGTAGTCCTAAAGCGGCGCACAACCAATCCTGCGTTTTCTCACTTTTTCACCAGACCTCCTCTCACCACAGAATTAGTACTGAACAATTTTGATCACCTCCAGAGCCCGAATCTAGATTTACTAAGCCTTATGTTGAAGCAACAAATCTCTATGAGTGATTCGATTTGGCTCAGAGCCTCGAACTGGTGAGTAATGTCATCGGCGTAAGCCAATTTTAGACATCGAAGCAGGCCTTGACAGTTCCTGTCCATCAATGAACTCTAATTGACTCAATAGGATCTACAGACGGTGTATTTATTCCAGCATGTATCCCGGTATCTAAGTAGGTGGTCGTAATGTTAGATTCAAAAAGAATTGAATGGCCAGTTAACGTTTAACCGGCAATCATCATGAGCTCACAGCACAAAACCATACAGTCAGAACGGCGATGAATTCTAGCAATACTTGATACAAGAACGAGCGAACAGAAACCTGGAACGATTACGACGAATTCAACCCTCAACAAACGCCATGGCCAAGGCTTCCAAATCCATCAAGTCGGCTTGAGCTTCAGCGAGATGCTTCAACTCCTTGGCGACCTCGTCATTCTTGTCAAGACAAGAGGACCGTTCGTTATCCAGACTCCGAAGGTACGCCCGAAGGGGCTCCTGTTCGTCCTTGATGTCGTTGATTCGAGCAAGATTCGTGGAGATGGTGGCCTGAGCAGCCGCAATGTCGGCGTTGACCTGAGAAAGACGCTCGGTCACCTCACCGAGGGTGAAGTCCGGGCCTGGTACAGAGGCGTGCTGGGCCTCAGGGAGCGACCGGATGACTACAAATCAATTCAGAATCTAGGATGGAAAAAAAAAAGACCAAGAACATACTCATTGTCCGAGCCCACTTGTCGCTCGGAGCTTGCCTCAGGATTGAGGATGTCGGGTCTGCCAATGGCTTGAGAATGGTGTGGAGGTCGCGTCGTACATAAAGTACAATGTTCCGGTGTGAGGGATTGCTCGTATTGCTCGGGATGCGCCAACGAAAAACACCGTCGTCGGCGCCATCTGACCACGAACGCCCTGCCGTCAATGAGACGATCTTTGGGCTTTGAAGATCCACCCAAGGATGCTCAACAGTCTCGCCATCTCCCCACCCACTCTTCTCATTGCCCCAACCTTGACCTCCCCAAGCAGTTGTTGCCCGATGGCTCGCCAAAATGTCACGGTGACTTTGATCGTCGCAAGTAACGCCCTGGAGATTAGTTGCATCTTTGAGTTCCCCAGGAGGATGAGAAGTGCTGAGGGCATCTGGGAGAACAATCGACAACTGACAACGGCTCAGATTCCAACAAGTTAAACAAAGGAGTGCTCTGGACGTACCTCGGGCTGATGCTCAGGTGTAGCTGCGGGGGGGGTGACAAGAACACCTGATTGAGAGGAGGGAGATTTCTCAGTGGACATGAATCAAGGCAAAAAGTGGTTGGTGGTTGAGTGGAAGAAAAGATGATCGTGGTTTGAGCGAAACAAATTGAACATAGATCAAGCGCCCACGTGTGATTTGGGCGCTGATGATCATTTTCTGATGAGCTTAAGGATACGAACGTCGGGCTATTCATTTTGAAACAACATAATACTACAGAGAGAGTCGGTACAAGACAGTAGCGTAGATAGAAACGAAAATATTACAGTGATAGATCATGGAATAAATGGTCCAAACCCAAATCCACGAGTTGTGTACGCAACGGCGCGGTGTTTTGGTACTCGTCGAGGATCTTGATCTCCTTCCTCATATACTCCTGATAATACGCAAGCCAAGCCTGATGAAACCTTCGGTGGCCTTTGAACCTGGCCCCGCTAACGCCAGTCACAAGGGACGACGCCAAGTTCCTGTTTATTCCTCATTAGCCAGGGAGCACAAAGGAAAATATAGAAAAAGGTAACAGACGCACCAATCCCCAAAGACCCCGACTTGAAGGCCAGCCGTTACGGAGTAGTAGCACGGTGGGGAAGGAACGACCGGTATGATCGCCTCGGGGTGCGGAACCCTGCCTGGATAGCGACGTTCGTAGAATTCTGAGATATTATTGTTGTTGTCTCGGCCTGCAGAAGCAGAGTGGGACGCTGCCGCTGCTCGGGCCCCAGAGGAGGGCAGTTCTGTTCTAACGGTAGACGGGGACAGTCTGTTTGATCGAGGGAGGGTGTGTTGAGATGGGGAGGGGGGTGGGGTCGGCGGAGATGACATCGCAGAAGCGAAGGTGATACTGGCGTCTTCGTTGGGATCATCGAGCTCATCGAATTCCTCAGATGGGTCCGGTGAACGTGATTGTTCTTGACGGGATGGAGTGCTAGTTGGCGTGGGGGTAGTGATGGTACGGGTGCTTGAAGTCGTGATTGTACGCGTAGTAACTGTTTCATTTTCGTTAGACAATAAGATGAGCGGAAAATGATAGGAAGGAAATCCATACCCTTGCGAGGACTACGCACCGTTGTTGTTCGTGTGAGGGTCTCTGTTGTAGTTTGTGCGATCTTGGTGGGAGTAGCTGTATAGGGAATGTGAGCAGTAATTAGTGAATAGATCGCAGCTACTCACAAGATGTTGTGGAAATGTAAGACATTGTTTCTGAGCGATAGGTATGTGCTGAGGCAGATGGGGAGCGGAAGAAAGAAAGATCAACTTGGAAATTTGTTGTGGCCTGGTGACCGGTCCAGCGCTCCGTATGCCGGCCACGGAATTTGCCGAACATTTGCGTGCCTGAAGGACGGTCATCATCGTCTCCCCATTCCAACTTCCATTGAACTAGCCTTTCACGTTAATCATCTACAACACAAATGACGGTGAGTAAACAGGAGCCAGACGATATTATCTGACTGATCCCAAAGTCCACAGAGTCGAGCTGATAACCATGAATCTTGTCGCACATGAACACATGAACGCGGAGGGACGAATTTCCAACGTCACTATCGAGGTATCCAGGTTTGCATACTGTACAGATGTAGCGGATCTGGATCTCTGGTGAGTCCTCTCCAGATCTCTTATTTTTTTTATTTTTTTGTATTTGGTTTTTCGATTTGCTCAACGCGTTCAAAACAGGCCTACTCTCGACCTCTTTCCACACACTTTTCTCCCTCATTACACTACCCACCTTTCCTTTCTCTCAATGGGTCAAACTGTCGGTGTCCAACCAGCAATTGCCGCCAAGTATGCCCTGAATGTCGCGCCTGCCGCCTTAATTCACAAGAAGATCAAGGGTACGAGGTCTAAACGACCGCCGATGACGCGTGCAGAACGAAAACGCCGACGCCTTGAACGCCAAACTCAATATACTGCTATCAAAATTAGGATGGCGAAGCTTCGCCGGCTTGTACGCGAGGAGTGTGTCCAGTTGGGCAAGGACTTCAGGAAGAAGCCTCGTTACTTCACGGACATGTTTTTTCAAGGTGGCACTCGCATACACAAGCCAGCAAACAAGCCCAGCTCGTTCAACGCGTTTATATCCAAGAAGTCACGTGAGTGTCGTGCAGGTGAGCACCGTCTATACTTAACAACCTCTGTATGTGTCTCCTGACCTGTATCAACCAGCTGGCAACCCGTTAACACTGCGTCAAATCCAACAAGAGTTTACCGAGGAGTACAACGTGCTTACACCAAAGGAACGTCAAGATCTGGTCGTCGCCTTCGAGGAAACCAGGGACTTGGACACCAGAGAACGCCTGAAACGTCCCAGTGTCCAAGAGAAGATGGCCGACGCTGCTGCGAGCTTTTCTCAGATTGCTGGAATTGTAAGTCTTTCGCGACTCAAACTCCTGTCATTCTACTGACTCCACTCAGTTAAAGGGTCTTAAGACGCGTGTCGGCGTTGAGGCTGTGGTTCTGGCCGTCAAAAATCGGCCTGAAAAGATTATGGCTCCCAAGTGGATATTCACTGACGACCGCATCCGACACTATCTTCCAACCATTGTCCGTGGATGGAACACCGCAACGATTGGGAAGAAAGTAGAGGCTCTTGCAGTCGCAGGCTGCGACCCCACTAGTAAGTTCCAATTAGCTCTCTATTCGTTTGGATACTAACTGGCATATCCTTCAGAGCTCATTCAAAATCAGGCCGAGCAGGCAGACGCATTGAAAAAAGAACTTGCGCAGCTCATTCAAGAAGCGCTCGGTATGATTGTGTTTCTCTGTTACGTATTTTATTGACTAACGAGGACTCCCACAGATGAAGCTTGCTCTACAACAAACCAGGCGATGCACTACGAGCGTTTCGACACACTCGTCACCTTGCGCTATGGTGTGGTCTGTGAGGGATGGCCGAAGGATCTCCCTTTCCAGAAGCCGAGTTCTTTTGGTGGCAACAACGAGTCCCTTTTCCAGTTACGTGATGCCTGGCGGGATGGAAATACCGTGTTCCGGAAACTCAGCAAGGAGGAGCTGGCAGATTGGAAGTTGGCCCGTGCGAAGGGAATTGAAGAAGGCACAGTCGTTTTGAAGCAGCGGAAGAAACGCCGCGACGCTGGACAAAAGAGGGGACCAAAGGGAAAGGGGAAGGAAAAGCAAAAGGATGCCGAAAGTGGAGAGGATTCTGAAGAGGAAGTGGACGGCGGAGAACTTGATGAGAGAGAACCGTCTGAGATTACTCCTGCCAGCACCCCTTCGGCTGCAAAGGTCCGTGGTCCCGTACTCATGCTGATGCTGATGCTGACGTTCTGTTAGGACAACTCGGCGAAAACGGCGAAAGCGGCTGCCAAGAAGAAGCCATCTGGACGAAAGGCCAAGGCAGCCTCTAGCAACAATCCCGAAGCACATGTCACTTTTCTTCCCCCCCCCTCTCCGGCTTTAGACTCTCCTTGCATCGACCCTCCTCGTCCAAAACCCCGTCGCAAGCTTTCCGAACGTGAACGCGCTGCTCAAGTCCCACCAACAGAAGCCAATCCCACCGTTGTATCCATCAACCAGGTCATCGAGGCCGGTGGGAATGTCCTAGACGCTCATGATAGATCCGGCCCAGACAACATGGTGATTGACCCTCGTTTACTTGGTCTAGACCCGGTTGAAGATTCATGCTCTGGCTCTGTCGTTCTTACGGACCCGCTCAACGATTATCCCTCCGGTCCGGTCATTCCTACAGAACCTTCCCTCGTTTCCGATCAATCACCCGTTGTCGGCGTCGACGAATCAACCATAACTGTTGCAAGATCCTCAGACAAAAAGCGCAGGGCAACGGTCGCAGAAGACAGCCTCAGGGAGGAGAGGCCAAAGCGAGCCCGCACAGCAACGAGGAGGAAGCATCTTGGAGCCAGTACGCATCCAGCTTCGCGAACGTTAGCAGAGGCTTCAGGCGAGGACGATGACGCGTAGATATCCTTTGCTAACATATCCTTTACTCCCTAACCGTTAACGTGTATCAAATTTTGACAATTCATTGATCATTTTATATTCCTCTACGCTAGAGCTACTGTAAGAACAAATATAAAGTGAACTAGGGGTGATGGGGGCATCAACTAGGAGCATGGGGCGAGGCCGCGTTGTCCCCTTATCTTTTGGTATCATTTTTTTTTCGCCAACTCGTCCTGCGGGCAGCTAGCTTGCTGTAATGTGAGCTCATGGACCTCAGAGGCTGTTCAGGATGAGTATTGGAGTCCACTCGCAAGTTTTAAGGGTACAAGTATGGAAAATTAATAAAATTGGCAGAGAATACAATGGTTGTGTAGAATACAGACTACCTAGACTTATGAGATACTTTGTTCGTCGGCAAACAATTGTCAGAGTATGTGTGTCGGCACCAGGCGGGAGCGAACGAGAGGATACGAGTATGGGATAGAGTGATAGAAGATAAATCAAGGAATGGTGTATGATGGAGGAATTGAGGCGGAGGGTGGTGAGGAGGATGGGGTCGCCGGCGAAGTGAGGTGGTGCTGAGTCAGAGTGTTCCAGAAAAGGTATGAGGCCACGAGGTGCGTCGGGGGGAAAAGGCGGGAGGGCGGTGTTCGCGTCATGAGAGAGAAGACTGGTAGTTGAGAGGGGGAATAATGAGGATATCGAGGAATTACTGGGGAGATATTGGGATACGCGGGAAACCGCATCAGCCTACCACAGAGTGGTTGATACGACCGGCCCGACGGTATCCACATTTTTGTAGGGTCTGATAGGGACACCTAGGTGAGATAAACCTGCTCACCATACTCTCTACGTTCGGCATTACCTCAAACGCGTCCATGACCATAGACATCGAGTGATTTTGACGAGGCTGCTCCTGGGCGACCTATATCCCTCGGTTTTCAGGGCTCGTGCTGGGAAGGAATCCGTGGATACCGATAACTGGAGATCCCTAATGTGCAGAGGTTGCGGAAAGTGGTACGAGACTCCTGAGCATGTCATTTTCCGATGTATGGGTGATGTGGAGGTGGGAAGACTTCGTCTAGCACTGGTGAGAGAAATTGGTAAAAGATGGGAGGACTGGAGATTCTACGAAACAGCACCGTTAGAGATGATGAAAAGGTGCATCTTTGACTGGGACTTCGTGGCGACATTCGCGAGGTCGTTATTCAACATAGTGGTAAGGTGGAGAGAGAAGGTAAAAACATCTATGAAGGTTTTTGAAGACGATATGACGGATGGGGAGAGTGACGAAGAAGAGTCTATGTGACGTGAACAGATGATGAAGCAGCAATCGAATTTTAGTCATGCGCGCTTGGCGTTTTTCTCAATAGCTCGGACTTTTCGTTATATGTTTTTCGTTCTGTTACGGTACAGCTTCCTACTATGTCCTGTACGGTATTGAGAGGTCCGAGTCTGGTCGTGTGGGCTGTTTGGTTGACCTCCCCCTTGTTGGGGTGTGCTCATCTCTCGGTTCATTCCGGCTCCGGCGGTTCCTTCATGGGACGGTGCCGTGTATCTATCTATCTATCTATCTATCTCCCAGTTAGTCCCTTCTCCTTGATCGATCGGGTTCCCCCGCGGGCTATCAACTCAAATGCTTAGCGCCAGGACATCCAAGGATCAAAGAAAAGACGGTCACCCACCTGTGTAATCTTCCCAGGCCGAATTTGGCTTTCTTGGAGCCTTCACGGGACGTCCATCGAGCCACAGGTTGAAGAAAAGTGTGTAATATTCCGAGGCTGAAAAGACATCGGCTCATCGTCGATATCGAGTATTACTTCTTCGAGTAGGTGTTTTGATATCCCAATATTCCGGAAGACCGAGCATGTTCTACAATGAAGGAACGCCAGGGTGATAACCGTGAACCCGATTCGATATGCGGGGGGAATTGTCTCGAATCCTATAATGGAGATCAATATCAGATTGAATGACATCTGCATTCTTCAATCTTGGATCAAAAGGACGTATGAGATCGTCGTCGGATGCCAACTCACAAGTAATATCGTTGGCCGTGTCGTAGGAGGGCTTTCGAAAAGGTGGGAACGTTCTTTGCTACGACCGCAAACTTGAGCCTCTCAAGAAACCCAAGTTGCCGCATTGGGTAGACATCTGCTGGTGAGAGGACAAGGCCGCTGCTGGTTGCAAGGGCAATACAAGTGCCCTGGAAGGTGTTGAGCCCCATCGTAATTTGAATAAGGACGCTGTTCACGTTGGTGTGCGTGCACAATCCTGTACCGATAATCCCTTCTTCGAAGAGGAAAGGGCTGACTGCCACGGAGGTTCCGGATGATATCAACCACATAGCCCCAAAGGCACGGGTGATCCAAGGACGATCGAGGTAAATGGCACGAGTGCGGACGAGATGCAACAATCCAATCAAGGTGTAACTGAGAGACCATAAAGATGTGACAACCAATGTCAGGGCGTTGCAATGGGAGCCAACCTCTGCAGCTGAGATGAGAGATTCAAAAAATGGTGTGCCCTCAATACAAGTCTCACAACCTACTCAGAAGAATTGCTTCGCAAAGCAGAACAGCGAAGTTGACAAACCTATGGAGTTCATGAGACCTTCAATATTCCGATTGGTATCAATCGAAAGATGTGAACTTACCTCGAGACCACGTATACTGCCTGGGGAAAGTGAAAGCCGGACTTCCGTATCACTCGAAAGTCCATCTGAGCGTGAATAAGGATGTCCCAAGATACGAACTAAGTCTCCTCAATCAACGCTAATATCCGGAGTTTACGGAGAAAAGAAGATGGGCTTACCGCCAATGAGCCTATAGCGATGCAGCACAAGTGCTGCCTCTGGGCCAGGATTAAGTCAGAATATTCAGAGGGCGCCATAACGAGGTTCTCGGATAGCGAAATGTCGTATCCGCCACTGTCGAACTTTATACTATTCAGTGTTCTGTGTTTAGGTTGTCCGCGGGATTGTGAGAACGAATACCCACAGTACTTGTGTCTTCTGCGGTGCCAGTCCTTGAATGGCCAAATGATATATGCCATTTTCGGATATAATAAACCCATGCTCCGCCGTTCGGAGGTTGCAGTCACCGAGAGGCCATGGTCAGCGACATGGGCGGCGAAGTACTGCGGTGTGGGCCTATACCGATAGCACTTGCTCGAGCTGAGAGTTGATACTTATATTCCACACGGTGACGTGCAGAACCTGAACATGTAGGGATCACACGTGTATATGTATCTACTATAATCTCCTGATAGCCCGATAAGACTTGAATAAACTGTTGGCGTGTCACTGATTTTCGTGTGGCCTTCCCAGTGGCTGAAGCGCTGACTCCCCGCGGTGGGAGCCCGCCCAATCACACGAGATGAACCCGGGGACGGAAATTCGGGAACGGACTTGCGCGCATCATTTCTGAGTCTGCCTATCAACACTTCAAGTCTGAGAACGCCACACTCTGCATCATCTCAAAAGCTCGAGAACAAGCTAGATGCAACCCAGCTGAACCCTACACCGATTGGTTCGCGCACGGTGGTCCGCCACCTGACTGGATCCCTACAATTGGCTGATGACTCGTATCATGAGTGTGATATAAGATTTGGGGAACGAAATGCCCCTACCACTCCTGCTTCAGTCGAAGCTTGGCTCTCTCCGGCGCAGGAAGCGTCTGCCTCACCACGAAAACCACGAAAGGTCATATCCGACGTACGCCGAGAAGAGAACAGCTCGCCGCCCATGTCGATCATGCCTTCTTCGCCAAGGTACTTCGATATTCCAATGTTCCGGAAGACTGAACACGACCTGCAATGAAGAACAACATAGGGTATACACGCAAACCCGATTCGATATGTAAGAGGGATAGACTCGATTCGGATCATTGCAATAAACACCAGATAGTGAGACAATTCCATCCTAGAACGAGAATCACGATCGAGCTTAAGGAAGTCATGGTATCGACTCACAGGTAATATTGTTGTCCGTGTCGTAAAAGTGCTTTCGAGAAGTAGGGGGTGTCTTTGGCTACGACTGCTGTCTTCAACTTCTCGAGGAACCCAGATTGCTTCGTGGTGTAAATATCGGGGGAAAGAATTAGGCCACTACTCGCTGCGAAGACAATGCAAGTGGCCTGAAATGTATGGATACACAGCATGATCTGTATGAGGGTGGGGTTGGCGCCGGTGTGTGTGCACAGGTCTGCGCCAATCACACCTCCTTCCAGCATGAAAGGACCGGTTACCATGGAGGCTCCAGAAGATACAAGCCATACTATAAAGAGGCAGCGGATCACCCAGGTACGGTCGGAGGAGATGGCCCGAGTTCGTAGCAGATGTAGCCCCCCCATCAAGGTATAGTGAAGAGACCACACGCATGTCATTGCGAGATGAAGGGCACGACAGCGCGAACTTCCATGCCGTGCAGCTAGAAGAAAGGTCAGTACGATGCACATCACGGTAAAGATTTCTACTCACTCAAAATCACAGTTTCAAGGATCAAGAACGTCAGATTTACAAGTCTGTTTTTCTGAAGTTACGGTTGTCTTAAATTGCAAAATGCTCGGTGCTCACCTCATACCCAGATATACTGCCTGCGGGAGGTGGAACCCGGACTTGCGCATAAGTCGCAGATCGAGTCGTGTATGAAGAAGGATATCACAAAGATTGGCCTGGGGTATTATGTGAGTTCAAGGTAGTCGGTCGGAAGAAGGGAACACACCGCCAACAGGCCCACAGCCACGCAACAAAGGTGACGTCGTTGTGTTAGAAGTGTCGAGTCCGAGGCTCCTAAAGATTCCATAGGTGAATCGATCTGTGAGGTACTAGTTAGGGAGTTATTTCAGAACACAGTTCTTATACTCTCCGCAGTGAACAAGATCGTGAGCACTTGATGTAATACAGCATGAGTACTTCAGCGACCACCAAGATCCAATCTTTAATTGGAGTGCAGGTTCAACTAACTGGCGCAGCGTGCCACTTTTGAATAATGGGATAGATATCAGGCTTGTACAGCCTGATGCAGCGATCCCATGGGCCATGTCCAGGAAACACGCGCCTGGTTTACGTCCGTCGGTGTGTATTTGAGCAGCCCGACCTCCGGGCGCTTGTTGCAATTTTTTGTCTGTTACATCCTTGTTATTGGTCAAGGGAGTGATCAGAACGCGATTGAAAGGGAGGAAGAATCTCAGATTACACGGCATGGTCAACGTACTCTGGAATTTGGCGGATTTCGGGAGGAGGAAGAGTGGATTATCCACGGGAAATCGGGCAATACACGGGTAGGGTCGAATCAGCTATGGAATATACAGGACCTGAAATTGAAGCAGTAATTACGATCGATCAAACTGTTCGCTCACCGCGAGGCATGGATTGCGAGGTACTCAGGGTGTCGAGTTTAATACATAATTTTCCTTATGACGAGCCCGCCAGCTGGTGTGAAGATTGCTGTAGGAGGCTAGATCTGAGGTGCGCTTCTTTGAGACTTGCCCTTTGGGCGTGAGTCGCTGGAGAGAGTGGTATCGAGCCCAAATTTCAACCTGAAAAGCTGACGGTGTCGGAGAAGGAAAAGAAGGGACGTGGGAATTTAGCTTCCTCTTCGGGAAGTGAATTAGGCACTGTCTCTCCCGTCTCTCACTTCAAAATCTTTTGGTCAGCATGGCCAGCAGATGTGCAGCAATCATGAATCACGATCACTACCCGAAGGCAGGGAATTACTAGTTCTCGGCCCTTCAAAGTACTTGTAGCTCGAACTTTTTGGTCTGGCGGAACGCAACGGTGTGTAATTATGACCCTCAACAGTGTTTTTTGACATGTTTATGCAGATGTCAACCCAGCCTTTGCGGTTCTTTCACGGAACTTACACCGAGTAATCAATGCGTGAACACCCTCGAAAACGCCATACCGTGATGGTTGACCGCTCATGACTCAGTGCTGTCAGAAAGGCGACACACAAGAACAAGAAACGACAGGTCTTTCTACACCACTCGATCCACGAGGAATGTTGGCATGGAAAAAAGGGGGGGAGCAGACTGGGCAGTGGGAACACCAAGATAAGGTGTGTCAGTCAATATCGTTGAGACGAGGACCTCTTTCTCATAAAGCTCTGTGGGCCGCCGCGATTTTGTTTGGCCCGAGAGACTCGCCTTAAAACTACTGTCCTTCAACCTTTCACTCGTTCGGCACAAGTCGTCGAGATATGGTTCACCCTCTCAGGCCCAGTTCATACCAGCCAGGCCTCAAGGTCTCTTCGATATCGCCCAGTAAAATGCCCTCGATGTCTCCATAAACTCTGATTCTTCTCTGAGGGATGACGAGTATGACTTGGACGGAGCTCAAATTTGCCCTCATCATCAACATATCACTTTCGCTCTGCCTCGGTAATTGTACGAAAGCTGAATTTGCCTCTAGTGTTCGAGCAGCCAATCTGGCTCTTCGAAATGTTTTGCTTCACGGTCTTCCTCGAGGCGATTCCAAAAATGAACTACTGCCTGTCTATCCTGAAAGCGGCAATCAGTCCCAGACCGATGTTGATTGGTACCGGCTCAGTCTTCGACAATTCGCTCCCTATCTGGTTTGTGATAATCTTGGCTTTTGCGTGGCTCTTTTATGCGTTCGTTTCTGTCCGTCGTCCCTGCTTTTTCTCGTACTCCTGGGTGACCGTTCGGAATTTGGCGGTGAACGAGTTTCACCCACTTGTCTCATGGTGTTCGCATCTTCCACAAGCAGCTCATTTCAATTGTATCTGGAATTCAGCAAAGATCCCCCACGCCCTTCTTGTCTGATCGCTCGTATATTCCTCCTCACACGCCACATGAGAGATGTCTGCATGGATTATGCTGACGATAGGCTCGACAATAGAGGGAATTTCGACCCCGAGGGCGTCTCGTCTAATTTGAAACTCATCCATGGTTGACAGGACAGCAAATCCCTCGGGTGGCCGTGTAACCACTGTTGCGAAGACTCGGGCGTTACAGAGCACCTCAATTTCGAGTGAAGCACTCACAGACGGGCACTAGGCATGATTCCCTGCTCCTCAGGTCCCTGACGACTTCATCGAGGGCTCAGTGGCGTGCTTTGGATTTAACAGGGGAATTAACGGTTCACGAAGCAGCGATACCTCGTGTGCTATCGGTTCGTTACAATTGAATTTCTGTCGATCTGCATCTTGCTGTAGGTAACAATCGCGCAAATATCTGATCAAATAGAGACGGAATCACTCTATTCCTTGAGCCTGACGTTCTTCCGAATCGACCTTTGGCGTGTCGTTCTGGCGGTCCTGTACACATGTGCCTTCCTGTAGCGCTGAGGTTGCCCTGTGCTGGGAAGAGCAAGGGCTAGAATCTCTGCGGAAAGACAATGGGAGGTCAACGATGAGTTCCTCAGTAGCATATTTTGCCTTTCCGAGATTTCGGAAAATCGAGCACGCTGCACAATGAAGGACGGCATGCATAACTACCATCATCCCTACGCGATATGCGAGGGGAATTGCATCTATGCTGATTCCGACGGCCGTGAACAGGTTGACGCACAAGAGCAGACTAGGGATCATCGATATATCACTACGTTTCCTAATAAACGAGGCGCACACTCACAGATAATAGCCTTGACTGTGGCGAAGAAAAGACTTCGAGAATGCCGGC